>JAADKR020162455.1:0-19338 GCA_011763505.2 Lythrypnus dalli | reverse complement strand
GTGAACCTAACAAGAGCCTGACCGGAGCCTGATATTGTTACCTTATAGGCTGTAATGTCGCCGAACTTATCCCCATCATTTGAGATTGTAGTATTTGGCCCGGTACCATTTGTGCCATTGACTGATTCATTCGTTGAGTTCCACAGTGAGTAATTCGTACTCGCCCCCTCAATCAAAATCCCCTCGGCTTCAAATCTTGGTTCGTTAGCTTGGGCAACCTTCAATACCCCGCTCTTATCCACGTAGGTAGCCGTACTCGCTCTGGTGAAGTCAGCCTTATAGATCGGTATGCCTTCCTGATACGGAGTACCTACGCCTTCTTTGATGGTCAGGTCGTCGATCAATGGCAAGTGAAAATCAGGCAGAGGAACTGAAGAGGCAACCAAGTGATCCCGAACGGCATTGATCATTCGATCATCGTAACCGCTAATCGTTTTCCGGATGCGGCTGCTGAGCTGAGACGGGGTATCAATGGCAACCATTCGACCAGTGGAGTCCGTCAGAGGTCGTTTACCTGCTTGACCCGTAGTGTCCTCATCGGCATTCGCACCCGTGATCCACTCAGGGTTCTCGTCGGTGTAGTCCTGCCAGTCGTTAATAACGCCGCTGAGTCGGTTGTAGAGGTCTTTGGTTGTATCTCCGGTCATTATAGGAGTCCTGAATAATTGACCGGAGAATTATAAGTAAGTGGATACTTATGTGATAGGTTGGAGGGATTAAAACTTGGTGTTGAGCTTGCCGATAGATTTTACCTGCTGATCGGTGAGTGCCTTGTTCCAGATTTTGAAGTTTTTGATGTGACCAAAAAGCTCGAAGCAGGTCGAATCTCTAGTGGCTAAATCCCACTCCCCAGACTTAATACTGTTCGTACAATTGCCGTTCTTGAAATAATCAACGCCAAGTCTGTATTTATAGGATGCAGTATAGGTAATCTGGTCTCTGCAAGACTCTGAAGAGTAACCTACAGAATTGTAATTTTCCCCACCTCTTGACATATGATAATAGAGACTACCTTCGAGATTATTTTCAAATCTAATAAAGCCGAAGGAGTATATTGGCGGATAGGTGGCATAGCTTTTTACTCCAAACAATGAAGCCTCTACCGATATCGTGCCTAGTTCTGGAGATGGCACATAATGAGTTCTCAGGTTATCACCGGCCCTAGTAACCGCCGTACCGTTGGTCGGAATATAAGAACTGGCGAAGGGGAGTTCTTCTAGTTGCGGATAACATATTACTAGACCTTCTGTTGTGTCTAATCTTGAAATCCATACATTGACCTGTCCGTAACCGGCTTTGCAATCTCCCGTGATAGAAAATCTTTTCCATGTGTTCGTTGCTATATTGGTAGCAGCGCTATCTACATTTCCCACTCTAAGGCCAAAGGGTGTATCTTTTCCAGACGCACTTTTGACAAATACAGAAAACGTATATTCCCCATCCTGTGCAAACATGTCACCGACACCATATCCAAAGAAGTTGTTGGCCTCGCCATCACACGTAAACTTAGACGCATTGTTTCTGCCCATTACATCAGGTTGGTCGTGTGTAATGGTTGGACTTCCCGTCGATGTTTTAATCCAATGTTTCATATTTTCGGAGTTCGCTAAAAGATTAGTACTCGCCCCCTCAATCAAAATCCCCTCTTTCTCAAACCGTGGTTCGTTCACCCCCGCAACCTTCAACACACCGTCCTTATCGACATAAGTGGCCGTACTTGCTCTTGTGAAATCGGCCTTATACAGCGGCAGTCCTTCAGCGGCAGACGTGCCTTTGCCCGTTCTGATGTACAGGTCTTTGGTCAGCGGCAGATCGAAATCAGGAGGGGGAAGAGCACCGGCCTTGATGCGGTCAAGAAAGTTGGCATCAACATAAGTGGCAAAGTCGGTTGTGGTCTTGTTGGCTCGGTACTCAAGCTGTGCAGGCGTATCGACGTTGAGAACTCTGCCGGAAGCATCGGACAGAGGTCGTTTGCCTTTCTTGCCAGTGCTGTCGTTGGTTTCATTCGGGCCATTCACCCATCCACGGTTTTCGTCGATGAACTTCTGCCAGTCGGTGACGACCTTGTTGAGTTTGGTGTTGAGCTCTGGAACGGTAGGTTCTCCGGCCATTATCGCTGTCCTGATAAATAGTTGACCGGAGAATTATATGTAAGCGGCTGCTTAGTTAATAGGTTAGAAATTAACCTGAACCAAGGGAGGCTATTTGGAGATCACTCAGAGCTTGGTTCCACATTCTAAAATTCCTAATATGGCCAAAGATAGGTCGATCACCATTAGCCCGGTTGTTGCCCAGTATGGTTATTCCCCTCTCATCGCTGTTGTATTCAGAAACAGCCACTTCACCTTTGACTTCACCATTAACCAGCATTTGATACCGGTCTTTGTATTTGCGGATGCAGTAAATAAAAGGCTGATTGTCGGTTATACCGACTGAACTGAATGGATATTTAGTTGCCCCGTAAACCGAAATTGACCCTTGCCCACTATATTGGCCGTAACTAAAACAGTTAGCAGATGAAATAAAACTCTGCCAGTCTTTGTTGTTATCCTGAAAATCCATCTCAAAAACTATTGTGGCTTCTGAGTGGGTGGCAGGCATACAAAGTGACTCATGCAGTTTCAGGTTGTCCGGCGTTCTTGTAACCGCTGTGCCGTTGGTAGGGATGTAGCTGGTTGGAATGGGTGATTGTTCCAGCTGCCAGCAGCTAAAGTTCATGGCATAGCCGTTGATCCTGTCGCAGTGGAGTCCAAAACTAGGCGTACTTCCGGCTACAAGTTCAAACGTTATGATAAGTTTATAAATACCGGGAGCAATGTGCTCAAGATGGACTTCCCGCTGACCTGTTACTTCTAAAAGACTGATAACGCCGGTTGCTTCTTTCAGCCTTACAGTACCATTCGAGAATCTTATTCTATAAACGGCGGTTTCCGGTGTATCAACGCCAGTGGTATGTACGTAGACCGATCCTGTAAATGTACCATCGGCAGTAATCGGCTCTAACCTTCGCCACCATTGAAAACCTCCATATCCATCATCAGTCACACTGAAAATTTTTACATCACCGAATTTGTTTCCGGTGTCAGTCCATACCGAATGATAAGCTTGGGAGTTGGTCTTATTGGTCAGGTCTTCACTGTGAAATAACAGATTCGTCCCACTCCCCTCGATCAAAATCCCCTCTTTCTCAAACCTCGGCTCATTAACCCCCGCAACCTTCAACACACCGCTCTTGTCGACATAAGTAGCTGTACTTGACCGAGTAAAGTCAGCCTTGTAAATAGGCAACCCTTCCTGATAAGGCGTACCCACTCCCTCACGGATCATGATGTTGTCGTTGAGCGGCAAATGGAAATCAGGACGAGGAACAATGGCAGACATTAACAGCTCGTCGAGCATGGCTGCTGGATCGGCAGAGGTGCTGGTAATGGCTTCGTTTACGGTCTTCTCAAGCTGTGCAGGTGTCTCATGCTCGGTCTCACGACCCACAGCGTCGATCAGTTTGCGCTTGCCTTCCTGATCGGTAGAGCCACCCTGCCAGTTTCTCTTGTTGTCGACGAAGCCTTGCCACTCTTCAAGTTTTGACTTGAAACGGGTATTGAGTGTCTTTGTGGTATCTCCGGCCATTGGTTCGAAACTCTGAAATAATTGACCGAAGAATTATAAGTAAGTAATTACATATTAAAAAGATACTTGATAGCCCTGAGAATATGTACTAAGAAAAGTTTCTGGAGGCGTGGAATGAATACTTTAAAAGCTGAGGTGAGCCCATTAGCTATTGACGTTAGGCTTGCTGAGTCTGAACTTGTTGTCAGTCTTGTTGATGGTAGAACTATAAGCGTTCCTATCTCATGGTTTCCTTTATTAGCAGGGGCTACAAAAAAGCAAATTGACAATTGGGAACTTATTGGCGAAGGGTATGGAATTCACTGGCCTGAACTTGACGAAGACCTAAGCGTAAAAGGTCTATTAATGGGAGTTCATTGACCGGACTTAGCGAGCCGGTCAACTCGGTCAAGCCTTCTTATAGACAGTCCTGCCGTTCTCCTTGACCGCCAATAAGTCCTCCATTCGCTTCCTGAATTCAGACAGACCAACGTGAACCCAATCACCGTACTCGTTGATCACCTGATCGTAACCAATGTCCTTCATCTCAGACCGGATAAAATCAAACAGCTCGCCAGTGGTAAGGCCCCTTACTTTGATATCCGCAGCCAAACTGAAGCAGTGGGCAGAAGACTTGCTGCCGCCCACTTCGTCGTTCAGCTCTTCACCCCTGTATCCGGAAGAGATGATGATCGGCATGGATCGACCATAGCGATTGACCAGTCTGCTTCTTAGCACTTGCAGCCATTCAGCCATTCTGAAGGCGTTACCAAGGAGCTCGCCTGGCACTCCGTTATCGATACCAAGTCGATCAGCTGTGGCTGACTTTTCGAACTCTCTTAACACAAAATTTTCGGTCAGTCTCACTTGGCAACTTCCTCAGAGATGGTCTCTTTAACAGACTCAGCGCCAGTACCCGCAGCGAAGGCCAATCCACCGATCAGAATCGCAGTGCCGACCCTTTTCCATACCTCTGTCTTGATTGACTTGCCCATCGACAAGACCTGCCTGATTTCCGAATGCTCAATGGCATGATCGGCAGCGCTCATGTTTAGCCCGACTCTGATCTTGCGCTCAACTTCTTCCTCAAATGCGGCCTTGAGTCGGCTCTCCATCTCAAGAATGTCGATGCGTATCTCACGGCGAGTTTGCTCTGAGACTTTTTCGGCGGCTTTTTCTGCCGCTCGTTGAGCGATTTGCTCCATCATTGCAATGGCCTCGCCTTTTAGCTCGAAAGTGTGCGACATAAATTATCTAAATCTTTTCAGCCATGAAACCATATAGGTCTAATCGGGCGTTCTTGGTACTTAAGATCATAAAATCTAAGCTGCTGTCTGTAGACCATAATCTCTTCATAGAGGGAGCTTGATCTAACGACCTGCTTTTTGTAGGTGGCGTCCTCTGTCGCCACCAACCTGTCGGTCTTTGCCAACTCTTCGTCCCGCCACTCTCGCTCATGATCTGTCTCAAGCGACACATGAGCCTCGTACTGTTGTTGACGCTTCTTAATGAATTCATCAGTCGCCCCTTTTGACCTCAGATATTCTGTATCGACGTTGGACTCAATAGAGTCATCGGGCATATAGAATTGAAACCGTCGCTTCACGGACGCACCTCGTTGTTGTAAGAACCAGATAAAGAGAATGTCGTGGAGTAGGTTGATCGATGCTCAACCCCCAAAAGCCCAGTCATCGATGGGTTTTCCAGATCGCCGAAGTTTCCACCTCTAACCTGCACACTCAAAGAATCATCGGTGTACTCACCCGGAACAGTTTGTGTGGTTCGACCTACATAGATGGACAGCCCAAAATACGTGTAATTGACACTGCCTCTGTCTGGGATCGGGATTCTTACTCGCTGGAGCACGTTGCTGTGATTTGCTGGGTCAACCAAGATAAGATTTACAATGTCACCGCTATGAAATTGGGTCGTAGAGTGTATACGCCAATTGGCGAAACCGTTTCTGACCTGCCTCCATCTACATCGCTCAGTGGTTATAATTCCTCTTCTGTATGCGGCGGGAACCATCGTATGCAACAAAACCCTCATTGATCCCATCGAATGAGTGCTTTTATTGACGGTCATCGTCCCTCCTCGACAACCAAGAGGAATGATTGGATTTTTTTCGTAGTAATAAATCTCACCCGTTCCAGCAGGGTCGGCCAGTAATAACTGCTCACCGGTGTAGATGGTCGATCCAACAATTACGCTACCGGAGATACTAGAGCCAACTACCGAGCTACCTGTAATATCTGTGCCATAAATATTGCTACCGGTAACGTCAGTGGCACTAATGTTAGAGCTCGTAATGTTCCCACTTTCCAAATCTACTGCTCTCAGTCTTCCGCTGAAATCTCCATCAATGGAGGTCATCTTGCCTTGAGCGGTAACGGTGAAATTGCCACCTCCAATATCTATTTGACCGCCTTTGATATTTACGGCGTTGAGCTCATTAGTTGATATGTATTCGGCGGCAAGACTCTTTATAAATGCTTCATTTAGAAAGGCCGTGTTTATGTATGTATTTCCATCTACAACCTGAAACGGTGGATTTACATGACTACCTGATCGAACGGCAAAGGTGCTGGCATCCACCAAAAATTGCGTTGTCTTTCCATTGTTATAAAAACCTACTCCTCCCTGAAGCCCGTTTACGGACGTCTTTATCTCCCATTGAGCTTTGTATTGGCCGTCGACAGTAGCAATTGCACTGGTGTTTTCGGAAATGGACGAGTAATTGTCATTGATCTTCGCTGTCAAAGAGGAGTCAAGACTTGCAATACTCTCATTGGCGTTGGCAACAGCCGTTGCATTCTGCTTGATAGCTGCGTCGAGAACCTTGTCTGCGGCTTTGTACTCGGCCCTCAAGTCGGTTTCGAGCCTTGCAATGCTTTGGTTAGCGTTGTTTATGGCTGTGGCGTTCTGACTGATGGACGAACGCAGAGTTGAGTCAGCGGCCTTGTACTCTGAACGGATGGCTGACCCAAGAGTAGCTATGGACTCTTCCGCATCGCTAATGGCAGTAGCGTTCTGACTTATCTGCGAGGACAGATTACGGTCAGCACTCTGATATTCAGATCGTAACTCGGTTTCCAGAGAAGCAATGCTTTCAACCGCATTTGAAATGGCGGTTGAGTTCTGGCTTATGCTTGAGGCAAGCCCCCTGTCTGCCGCCTGATACTCAGTCCGGAGTTCTGATTCGAGACTGGCAATGCTCTCATTGGCGTTGGAAATGGCAGTGCTGTTCTGTTTAATGGCGGCATCAAGAGTCTTGTCAGCATTCTTATATGCAGCGGTAAGCTCGGTTTCCAAAGACGCTATACTTTCGTTGGCATTAGAGATGGCAACGGTGTTCTGTTTGATTGCCGCATCAAGAACCTTGTCAGCGTTCTTATATCCGGTGGTCAACTCAGTTTCGAGACTGGCGATAGACTCTTCAGCATTGCTGATTGCGGTCGCATTCTCGGTGATTTGAGAAGACAGGTTGGCATCAGCACTTTCAAACTCGGTTCTAAGTTTGGTCTCAAGGCTTGCTATGGACTCTTCAGCATTGGCAATGGCAGTCTGTGTCTGGTCGATCTGAGCAGAAAGTTTGTAATCGGACTCCCTTGAGTCGTCACGATCATAAATGCCGTCGATCATGCTCGCCAAGTTAGATTCGTAGTTCGCCTCAAGGCTTGTATCTAACTGTGCAATGGTCTCCTCTGCATCAGAGATCGCCGTAGAGTTCTGCTTAATTGCAGAATCGAGAGTAGCGTCTGCCGCCTTGTACTCAGCCCTTAGCTCGGTTTCGAGACTGGCTATCGACCCCTCTGCATTACTGATTGCCGAGCTGTTTTGCTTAATGGCAGCATCCAGAGTTTTGTCTGCTGCTTTGTAAGCCGCAGTCAACTCAGTTTCTAAACTGGCGATGCTTTCATTAGCGTTAGAGATCGCAGTAGCATTCTGCCTGATCTTGCCATCAAGAGTACTGTCGGCAGCCTTGTATTCGGCTCGGAGTGTTGTTCCGAGACTGGCGATGCTCTCTTCCGCATTGGAGATAGAGGTGCTGTTCTGAGCAATCTGCGAAGAAAGAGTTCTGTCTGCCGCTTGGTACTCGGTTCTTAACTCAGTCTCAAGACTTGCGATACTTTCTACGGCATTTGAGATGGAGGTCGCATTTTGCTTGATAGCGGCATCAAGTACCTTATCGGCCTCCTTGTATCCAGTGGTGAGCTCTGTCTCAAGCGAGGCGATTGACTCTTCGGCGTTTGAAATTGCCGTAGCGTTCTGCTGTATGGCTGTGTTCAGCTTTGCATCTTCAGTGGCAAATTCCGTTCTCAATGCAGTGCCAAGAGAAGCGATACTCTCATTGGCATTACTGATAGCCGAAGCGTTCTGACTTATCTGTGAAGACAGATTCCTATCGGCAGCTTGATACTCGGTACGAAGCTCAGTCTCAAGACTTGCAATGCTTTCGTTAGCGTTTGCAATGGCCGTAGAGTTCTGCTTGATTGCAGTATCAAGAACCTTGTCAGCGGCCTTATAACCGGCAGTTAGAGTGGTTTCGAGATTGGTGATGCTCTCTTCAGCATTGCTAATGGCAGTAGCGTTTTGACTAATCTTCCCGTCTAGAGTGCTATCAGCGGCCTTATACTCAGCTCTCAGCGTCGTACCGAGTGAGGCAATACTGTTCTCTGCATCAGTGATGGAGGAAGTGTTCTGTTCTATTTGTGATGAAAGAGCCGCATCAGCACTCTCAAACTCAGTCCGGAGTGTTGTCTCAAGAGAGGCGATGCTTTCATTGGCGTTAGAGATGGCAGTAGCATTCTGCTTGATTGCGGCGTCAAGAGTCTTATCTGCATTCTGGTAGCCGGTAGTCAGCTCGGTCTCAAGACTGGCAATGCTCTCAACGGCATTGGAGATAGCTGTACTATTCTGGCTGATCTGAGAGGACAGATTTCTATCTGCGGCTTGATACTCAGTTCTTAGCTCGGTCTCAAGGCTGGCAATGCTTTCGTTAGCATTTGCAATAGCCGTAGAGTTCTGCTTGATAGCGGCATCGAGGGTCTTATCTGCCGCCTTATAAGCCGCAGTCAGACTCGTCTCAAGATTGGTGACGCTCTCTTCTGCATTACTGATTGCCGTAGCATTCTGGCTGATCTTTCCGTCAAGCGTCTGATCTGCTGCTTTGTACTCGGCTCTCAGTGTTGTTCCAAGAGAAGCAATGCTTTCCTCAGTATTGGAAATGGCAGTGGCATTCTCAGAAATTTGAGAAGACAGATTTCTATCTGCGGCTTGATACTCAGTTCTTAGCTCGGTCTCAAGAGAGGCTATCGACTCTTCAGTATTGCTAATGGCCGTAGCGTTCTGCTTGATTGCAGCGTCCAGTACCTTGTCAGCATCCTTGTAGCCGGTAGTGAGTTCGGTATTCAGACTCGCTATGCTTTCTTCAGCGTTACTGATTGCAGTAGCGTTCTGGCTAATCAGAGAGGACAGACTGGCATCGGCACTTTCAAACTCGGTTCTGAGAACCGTTTCGAGACTGGCGATTGATTCTTCAGCATTGGCAATAGCCGTTTGTGTCTGATCAATCTTGGCAGATAGCTTGTACTCGGTCTTTCTGGAGTCGTCTCTCTCGTTGATGGTATCCAGGATCGAAGACAGGTCAGACTCGTAGTTTGCCTCAAGGCTGGTATCCAGTTGAGCAATGCTTTCCTCAGCATTTGAGATGGCTGTGGAATTCTGCTTAATTGCTGCGTCAAGAACCTTGTCAGCGTCTTTATATCCGGTAGTAAGCTCTGTTTCTAGGCTAGCTATTGACTCAACAGCGTTTGAAATGGCTGTGGAGTTTTGATTGATCTGAGAGGTTAGATTTCTGTCTGCCGCTTGATACTCGGTTCTCAGTTCGGTTTCCAGAGAAGCGATTGACTCCTCGGCATTAGAGATAGCGGTACTGTTCTGCTTGATAGCAGCGTCCAGCACCTTATCTGCATTTTGATAGCCGGTTGTCAGCTCTGTTTCAAGAGAAGCAATAGATTCGTTGGCATTGCTAATGGCTGTCGCATTCTGCTTGATAGCCGTGTCTAGCTTTACATCAGCAGCCTTATACTCCGAACGAAGTGTTGTTCCCAGAGAAGCGATGCTTTCTTCAGCGTTTGAAATGGCGGTGCTGTTCTGGCTTATCTGAGAAGACAGGCTTCTATCAGCAGCTTGATACTCAGTCCGGAGTTCGGTTTCGAGACTTGCGATGCTTTCAACCGCATTCGAGATGGCAGTGCTGTTCTGGCTTATCTGAGAAGATAGTACGGCATCAGCACCCTCATAGCCTGCCGTCAGCTCTGTTTCAAGACTGGCAATAGTTTCATTGGCGTTGGCAATGGCTGTGCTGTTCTGTTTTATAGCCGCATCAAGTGTTGCGTCTGCCGCTTTGTACTCAGCTCGAATGGATGTACCTAAAGAAGCGATACTCTCTTCAGCATTAGTAATGGCGGTTTTGTTCTCTACTATCTGAGAAGACAGAGCGGAATCTGCCGCTTGATACTCTGCCCTTAGCTCAGTTTCCAGAGCGGCGATAGAGCCTTCAGCATTGCTAATGGCAGTTGCGTTCTGTCTGATAGCAGCGTCAAGAGTCTTGTCGGCCTCCTTGTATCCAGTGGTGAGCTCGGTGCCAAGAGAGGCGATGGATTCTTCAGCGTTTGAAATTGCCGTAGCGTTCTGCTGTATGGCTGTATCAAGGGTTGCGTCAGCAGCTTTGTATTCAGTTCTCAGCGTTGAACCGAGACTCGCTATACTTTCTTCAGCGTTGCTGATTGCGGTGCTGTTCTGGCTAATCTGAGAGGACAGAGCTGTATCGGCCGCTTGATATTCAGATCGCAACTCGGTTTCAAGACTTGCAATGCTTTTCTCTGCATCAGAGATTGCGGTTGCGTTCTGACTGATTTGGGAAGATAAAGCAGCGTCGGCGTTGGTAAACTCAGTCCGAAGCTCGGTCTCTAGGCTGGCAATGCTCCCCACAGCATTACTGATTGCCGTAGCGTTCTGTTTAATTGCTGAATCCAGAACCTTATCGGCATCCTTGTATCCAGTAGTAAGTTCGGTCTCTAAAGAGGCGATACTCTCTTCCGCATTGGATATGGCTGTAGCGTTTTGCCTGATTGCGGTGTCAAGAATTGCATCTGCCGACTTATATTCAGCACGAAGTGTCGTGCCAAGTGAGGCGATGCTCTCTTCTGCATTGCTTATGGCCGTAGCATTTTCAGCAATGCTGGAAGACAGAGCGGTATCGGCAGCCTCAAACTCAGCTCTAAGTTCAGTCTCAAGGCTGGCAATGCTGTTTTCCGCATTGCTGATAGCTGTTGAGTTCTGACTGATCAGTGCTGAAAGGGAGCTATCAGCAGCTTCATACTCAGCTCTCAGCGTTGTTTCGAGGGAAGCTATGCTCTCTTCAGCATTTGAAATGGCTGTCGCATTCTCAGTTATTTGAGCTGATAGTGCAGCATCGGCATTTTCATAGTTAGTAGTGAGTTTTGTTTCCAGAGAGGCAATGCTTTCAACTGCATTTGAAATTGCCGTACTGTTCTGCTTGATGGCAGAGTCAAGAACCTTATCTGCATCCTTGTAGCCGGTTGTCAGCTCGGTATCGAGGGAAGCTATGCTCTCTTCAGCATTTGAAATGGCTGTTGCGTTCTGACTGATCAGAGAGGACAAACTTGCATCGGCGCTCTCAAACTCTGTTCTCAAGACAGTCTCAAGAGAGGCAATACTTTCCTCAGCATTGGCTATTGCCGTCTGAGTTTGATCTATCTTGGCTGATAGCTTGTACTCATTTTTTCTTGAGCCATCTCTCTCATTGATGGTGTCGAGAATGGAGGATAAGTTCGATTCGTAATTAGCCTCAAGACTGGTATCGAGCTGTGCAATCGTCTCCTCCGCATTGGATATGGCGGTAGCATTCTGCTTGATTGAGGAGTCAAGAATCTTGTCGGCGTCTTTGTAACCCGTAGTAAGTTCGGTATTGAGACTGGCAATGCTCTCCTCAGCATTGCTAATGGCAGTAGCGTTCTGATTGATCTTGGCCGTAAGAGCGGCATCGGCGCTTTCGTAATCGGCAACTAGCTTTGTCTCAAGAGAGGCTATCGACTCTTCCGCATTACTAATGGCCGTCGAATTCTGCTTTATAGCAGCGTCCAGTACCTTGTCAGCATCCTTGTAGCCGGTAGTTAAGCTGGTTTCTAGGGAGGCTATGCTTTTCTCGGCATTACTAATCGCTGTCGAGTTTTGGCTAACGAGTGAGGACAATGAGTTGTCCGCCGCCTGATACTCGGCTCTCAGCTTTGTTTCAAGACTGGCGATACTCTCTACCGCATTACTTATCGCAGTGCTGTTTTGCCCTATTTGAGAAGATAATGCGGAGTCTGCCCCTTCGAACTCTGTCCGAAGTTCTGTTTCCAGAGAGGCGATGCTTTCATTAGCGTTGGCAATAGCTGTACTGTTCTGCTTGATAGCAGCATCAAGTGCCTTATCTGCCTCTTTGTAACCGGTGGTAAGGCTTGTTTCGAGGCTTGCAATACTCTCGTTAGCGTTGCTAATAGCGGTGCTGTTCTGCTGAATGACCGAGTTGAGCGTTGCGTCTGCCGCCTTGTACTCAGCTCTCAGAGTGGTCTCAAGAGAGGCGATAGAGTTTTCAGCGTTGGTTATCGCAGTTGCGTTTTCGGTGATTTGAGAGGACAGAGCGGTATCGGCATTTGTAAACTCAGTCCGGAGTTCTGTCTCTAGACTTGCGATACTTTCTACGGCATTGGAGATGGCGGAGCTATTCTGCTTAATAGCAGCATCCAGCACCTTATCCGCATCCTTGTAGCCAGTGGTAAGACTTGTTTCGAGACTGGCGATACTTTCTTCGGCACTACTGATTGCCGTTGAGTTCTGGTTGATCTGAGAGGTCAGTGCTGCGTCAGCCGATTCAAACTCAGTCCGGAGTGTTGTTCCGAGAGAAGCAATTGACTCTTCAGCGTTGCTAATGGCGGTGCTGTTCTGACTTATTTGCGCCGACAGGTTTCTATCTGCCGCCTGGTACTCAGTCCGAAGTTCAGTTTCAAGGCTTGCAATGCTTTCTACTGCATTCGATATAGAAGAGGCATTCTGTTTAATTGCAGCGTCGAGTACCTTATCTGCATTCTGGTAGCCGGTTGTTAGCTCAGTACCGAGAGATGCTATTGACTCTTCGGCGTTGGAGATTGCGGTAGCGTTTTGTTTAATAGCGGCATCGAGGGTGCTATCAGCCGCCTTGTACTCAGCTCTCAGAGTTGTGTCAAGAGAAGCGATACTCTCTTCGGCATTGCTAATTGCCGTTGAGTTCTGGTTGATCTGAGAGGTCAGGTTGGCATCGGCACTTTCAAACTCGGTACGAAGCTCAGTTTCCAGAGAAGCAATAGAGCTAACCGCATTGCTAATGGCAGTGGCATTCTGCTTGATGGCAGCGTCCAGCGCCTTATCTGCATCTTCATATCCGGTGGTCAGACTGGACTCAAGGCTTGCGATACTCTCTTCGGCATTACTAATGGCAGTAGCGTTTTCCGAAATGAGCGCAGACAGACTTGAATCCGCACTCTCAAATTCGGTGCGAAGTTCTGTTCCCAGAGATGCGATGGTTTCTTCAGCATTGCTGATTGCGGTCGCATTCTCTTTTATCTGAGAAGACAGAGAGGTATCGGCACTTTCAAACTCCGTTCTTAGAACTGTCTCAAGACTGGCGATGCTCTCCTCTGCATTAGCAATAGCTGTCTGTGTCTGATCAATCTTGGCTGAAAGTTTGTACTCGGACTTCCTTGAGCCATCTCTCTCATTGATTGTGTCAAGTATTGAAGACAGGTCAGATTCATAGTTTGCTTCGAGACTGGTATCGAGCTGGGCAATGCTCTCGTTGGCATCAGATATCGCAGTGGAGTTCTGGGTGATCTGAGATGACAGTGCGGCATCAGCAGACTCAAACTCGGTTCTAAGTGTTGTACCTAGTGCGGCAATACTCTCTTCCGCATTCGCAATAGAGGTTGAGTTCTCAATGATTTGAGAAGACAGCGTTGCGTCGGCGGCAACAAAGTCGGCTCTGATCTCCGTCTCAATAGTGGAAAGATCATTTTGAACCGCATCTACTCTGTCATTTACCTGATCAACCTTCCCGCCAACAGCAGTAACCTTGTTGTTGGTGTCGTTGACCTTATCCGTTACTCCGGCGATTTCGGTGTCGATCTTCCCATCGACTACGGAAATTGAAGTTTTTACCTCATTGATTTTTGCGGTTACGTCAGTGTTGGTTGCATCAACTCTGTCGTCCACAGCGGCAACAGCAGCATTTACCTTGCCAATCTCCGTGTCGATCTTGGTATTGGTGGTCGCTACTTTTTCATCAACAGCAGAAACAGCGGCATTTACCTTACCGATTTCTGCGTCAATCTTGATATCGGTGGCAGTCACCTTGTCATCGACAGCAGAAATGGCAACATTGGCTTCGTTAATCTTGCCTTCTACACCGGCTATCTCGGCATCTATCTTTGAGTTGGCTGCTGTAACCTTACCATCGACGGCAGAGATTGAAGCATTCACACCGGCAATTTTATCTGCAATGTCGGCGTTTACATTGCCAATCTCGGTATCGACTTTGTTGCTGACAGAAGTAACCTTTCCATCAACGGCATCAATAGAAGCATTTACACCGGCGATCTTTGCTGCGATATCTGCATTGGTCGCATCAACCCGATCATCCACACTGGAAATTGCCGTGTTGACCTTGCCAATTTCCGTGTCGATCTTGCTATTGGCCGCAGTAACCTTGTCATCAACGCCAGAGATTGAGGCGTTGACTCCGGCGATCTTATTCGAAACGTCAGCGTTCGTAGCATCGACACGGTCATTTACGCCAGAGACAGCAGTGTTTACCTTGCCAATCTCAACATCAACCTTGTCACCTACTGCCGTTACTTTTCCATCAACCGCACTGACTCGATCATTTACGTTGCCAATCTCAACATCAACCTTGTCACCTACTGCCCCAATCTGCCCCTCAAGATCGGCAACCTCATCGCTGATAGATATGAGTACCCAGTCATAGTCAGCGGGAACACTGCTTGGCTCTGGGTCAGGCTTGTTGTAGGCAGAGCCCATGAAGTTGTGAACGGTTTCGTCGTAGACGTGACTGAAGTTCGTACCTAATGGGTCAGTTGCGTAGGCTTTCCATGTAAACAGAACATCCCCAGGTTCCGAAAGATGGAACGAATCTGACCACTCTGCATCCCCATAACCGGCAAAATTTGCAAATCTTCGATTTGACTGCCACAAGATTGCATCTTTGATATCCGGTCTTCTAGCTGGGCTTGATCCCCACAGTTCGCCGTCCGGCTGTGGGTCATCGAATGTGCCACCTGTTGGCTTGGCAGGTGCATGAACGCTCCATTGATAAACCGCTACACTGTTATAGCTAACGGCAGAAGAGGGATCGCTGATTCCGGCATAAACGAAATCGGACAACTGACCCAGTTTGTCAACGGTTCTTAGCCAGTACCAGTGGGGAACGGCCTTGTCAGAAACGGTCTCCTGCAAGTGATCAAAGAAATAGTCCGGAGTTGTTCCCAGTTTTTCGGTGTACTTTAAAATCTTTTCTTCGGTGAAGGTCTCTGGCTGAAGGTTGTCGATCAGACCGTCTTCGGTCTGCTTGCCTTGCCTTACGCCATAAACCTGAGTACCTGCGAGCTGGTTACTTGAAAGAACCCACTGGATCTTTGCGCCGCCAACGGTACTCTCTACAGAAGGTGTCAGAGGTATTGCAGTGTTGCCCTCAGCTCCCGTAGCAACATGGTTGATGATGGTGATTGCACCTTTCTTACCAAAGGTGTCTCTTGGAACAACGGTAAGCTCAACAAACTGGCCGGGCTTGACCACGATAGAGGCGGTGTGTTGGAAACTGCCCAAGAAGAATCCATCTCGCCCGTCAATCTTGGCTGTTACCGACGCATCCCTGAATCTTGAGTCGTGGTGTATCCATGTCACAAACACCCTTGATCGCAACTCAGCCTGTTCGTATTCCGGAACGCTCCAAACTTTCTCGACCGTGATCTTTCCAAGTGGCCTCTGAATGACAGGGTCGGTTACAGTAAAGTCACTATCACGGTCGTTGAATATTCTTTCGTCATACTCAAGCGCCGTGATCTTTCGAGTCATATCGTCACCGGTCAAACTAAGAGATCGAATGGTGAACGGTCTTGATTCGAAGTTGTCAAAGCCGACCATGAAACCCTGATACTGGTCAGGGATGCCTTTCAGTCCGGTCACTGTGACTTTGGTGGTGGCAATGTCTGTTCTGTCGGCAACAAGCGGTAGCTCGGAAATAACATGGGTATCGACAAGCTGAATCAGATCACCGGCTATGATATTGGTGACGCTTGAAACTACGACACCTGCCGTCCCGTCTGAGCTCTCAAATATATCGAGTACAGTGAGATCGTTCCCTTCGTGCAGAGTTCGTTTAAAGCTCCCTACAGAACTCTTGTCAAAGCCCTCTAGCGTGACATAGTTTCCATAGGATGACGCAACCTTGAAGCTCCCACGCACGACAGATGGCATATTGAGCATCATCTTCCAGTTGCGACTCTCTTCGAAGAGAATTTCTTGGTCGAGCTCAAGCTCATAACTCTCTGCGCCGAGTGATTTCACAGAGGAAAGCTTACCGGCGTACCCCCAATCCATCATATTGTGCTGGACGATAACCACATCGCCCAACCCACAGGAAAGAGACTCAACAGGTGCGTCAAAAGAGACCGTCTGAACCAGCTTGTTCATATTGAGAGCGAACGTGGCCTCACGAACGGCGTTTTCTTCAGTAGCAATGCCGATCATGGTCTCGACAGCGACATTTGCCTGAATGCCTCTTGCCTGAGCATCTTTGTCATAGACCTTGATGGTGCGCTCTTGGTAGTCAAACTTCTCGTCGTAGAAAGTCAGCTCGATTTCATTGGCTCGATCTTCTACGCCAGACCAGTTTGAGCTGAAAGAGTCCTTGATGATATTGTCTTGCCCGAAGCGCATGACTGGAATCTTGGGCTTTTCTATCGACACCGAGTATTTTGTACCGATTAGAATTGGTGCCGCTCGACCGGCTCTAAAAACCAGAGTCAATGCGTCCCACACGGAAGATCGCTGTTCAAGAACCCCCCTGAAATGAAGCTTCTGCTCACGACAGTAGTCGGCCCACTCCTTGAATCGCCAGAAGTCGATTCGGCCAGCGTCAAGGCCAGCGCCGGATAGCTCATTGGTTAGAATATCGAGTGCGATCCAAGCAGGGTTGCCGTGGTCATGGAATCCGTCTTTGTCGTAAGTCGCCTTTGAATCTGCCCATAAAAGGTGTGCTGGCTTTTCAAATGCCGGGCTGTTTGGGACAACATTTCCAAGAATCGACGTTTTGCTGGTCTTCTTCTCTTCGTCGGTAAACGGCCTATAGTCGTATAAAGCCCTTTCTTCTTGCGTGATTGGGTATTCATGCGGCAGCTCAGACTTGATGCTGGGAACCCAACACTTTGCCTCGTCACTCCATGCTCTTGTCACACGACCGTAAGTTTCATAGGTGACTTTGGGAACGCCGGAAATCTGATCTGTTACCTTTATCCGCATCTCAATGAGAGCGGTAAAATTGTATGCTATTGGGCTGAAAAGAATCTCACTGACTTCGCCCCAGTTAACGTCATCGGTAAAGTAATCATCTTTGTCATTCTCGTCGTTGATATATTTTGGCGTGGTTCTTCGAACCCTAATTTCATAACGATCTTGCCCCACTCTGGCTGATTCAAATTCATACCGTAGGCTGGAATGGTCTGAGTCCCCATTAAGACTGAGTTGACGCCCAGAGAGGGTGCCGCCCTCTATGCCTTGACTTGAAGGGCTGGTTTTGTTGACTTGGTGATAATCGTGATAGATTCCGACCCTTTTCCCTTCAAAATGAAGTTCGCCATACTCATAATTGATTGTCGTACCGAAACTACTACCAAAAAATCGGTTATTAGTTTCATCAAAATTCAACTGACCAGTGGTTTGACTTCCAATTGCCTGTGAACCCTTCTTTACTCGAACAATAGTTTTCCCTTCCGCATTGAATCTGTGCATTCCTCCATTGTGATGCTCCACATAGTCGTATAGATACCCTGCTATCGAATCGTTTTCTTTAATGCCGCTACCAAAATAAGCCCATTGTTCACTTGATCCGTAAGGTCTGAATTGAGCTTCGACCTGAACACTATGAGGTTGATTGTTTCCCTCTCTGTCTGTTCTCGATATGGAGCAGACGAATCCCAGCTTAAAAGCATCGATTTCACGCTCAACAGAAGTGACAAAAGTTGACCAAACATTCGGGTCTTCAAGTTCCGAGTTGTTCTCTACGGGAGAGGGGATAATCTGTCTATTGAAGCCGCTTGGTACTTTCTGGCCATCGTTACCATGGTAGAAAGTAATCTGCGGCTGATCAGAAAGTTCGGCTACAGGCTGATCGTTTATTTGAATGGAGTCCGGCACGATACCGGCTAAAACCCCCTCACCAGCCGCAATCAGCATGTGCAAATATTGGTTCTGCCCCTGCATCTCGGTAAAGTTACCGACGATGTTTCCGGCTATACGATATCTGCCGTACACCAGAGGTACTGGTAATCCCTCTTGTGACGTGTTCTTTGCACCGTCGATGCCGTATGAGTTCTTTAAATTGCCAGCATTGTTATCTAGCGACGGCATGGTTGGCGGAAAAATGGCATTGATTAGCATCGATCCGCCAACCATGACGGCAGCCTGAGCAGCGAACAGACTTGCAGAGCCTGCCTCAAATGCAACACCGCCAATGGAAAAGCCAGAAGACATACCAGCGGTGAAATAGGCAAGTGCTATAGTTGCCACCAGTCGGAAGACTGACTTTGCCCCATCTTCGCCACCATGAGGTACAGGGCAAAGAACGACAACGTCACCCGACTTTGGTAGCGTCATTGGTAGCTGATCAACGGTCAACGGACTGCCATTTATGGACAGTGCAAAGTCGCCTTTCAGATCGCCAATGTATTCATACAGCGACTTCCCCTCTTCAAATTCACGGTCTAAAACTATCCGGTCTTCGATCAAAAGCGGGTTTTTGATTGCTATAAACTTAACAACCGACATAGCGATAGAATCCTTTAATTCTTTTCAACCAAGGGGACAGTCTTTCGATGCAGACTCCGCCAGTTCGAAGGGAGGTATGAATAAATTGGTCGTTGGGCAGGACAGTGCCTACATGCCAGTAGAACTGCCCGATTCTGATGAGAGCTACTGCGCCTTCTTGTGGGTCAATCTCTTCCCACAGCTTTCTTTCAAGGTCACAGGCCATCATCGTTGCAATGGTTGGAGCGTCACTTGGCGAGCGATAGTCCGGAAGGTCTATCCCGTTTCTGCGGTGAATCTCTTTGATGAGTCCGTAACAGTCGAGAGACCGCTTAGGGTCTCTTCCGTCATATTCGAACGGTGTGCCAATCAGGTCTGAAAAGTTCGTCATTACGTACCCTGAATCGTGAGTGATGGGAAGCCACCAAATCGACGGGTATTACCATGAGCTTCGCAACCGTTCTTACCTCTTAAGGTAAGGTCACAACTTGTCAGGTCTCCCTTGTAACCGCACTGAATTGACTTGTACCGAAATACACACCGATCCCTGAGCTGGGTTCTGCTTGGGCATAGCTTTTTGAGCGGGTT
>JAADKR020159510.1:0-19380 GCA_011763505.2 Lythrypnus dalli | reverse complement strand
TGATTGGTTGCCAGACAAATTGGATGCTAGCCTTTAGCATGCGAGCTTCCTCTCCAGACCACGACTCAGAGAGAAATTAAATGCAGCGGAAGGAGCGGGATGGGCGTGCCCAGGCTATCAAACTACCATAATTGTCAATATTTCCGATGACAAAATCGATATAATGGATTCAGCCAAGTATACATTGATGGTTTTATTTTGTTGGTATATCGCATGCAAAGGTATGTTCTGAAGGATTGTGGATATCTTATTCAGCCTTTTGGCTGAGTATTAGTGAAAAAATACTTAAAAAATCAAATGTTTTCTAGGGTTTAATGCTCAATAAATCAGCCTAGGAATCAAATATTTCAAAAAATCCAAATTTGGATTTTGGAGTACACACTGCAAAGAAGAGTTTGGAGTCTCTTTTCTCTTGCATGAAAGCTAAGATATGAAGAAGAAACTTGGTAAAATCTCAACATTGATCACTGCATGAAAATTTGGTACTTTCACCTGCAGCATCTCGACTTAGGTGGAAGGCTAATCCAACATTGATGGCTAAATGTGTCAATAAATGTTAGATGCATATTTTCCGTGGCCATTTTCTCCTGTACATCCCTGAGTGCAAGCAGTGCTGCTCATGCGCTTTGACTTTTGAATGTCAAGAAATCAAGGCGAAATTAGATTTTTTTTTCACTAGTACAAAGCTTATTTAAAATGAAACAAGATACACAAAATCCCCTCTGAAAAGTCCTTGTTGCTAATTTATCTACAAAATTTGGCTCAATTCTATGTTCTATCCATTTTGGGCACTTTTAGGCTTAAAATGCATTATTTTTTATATAAAAGCCGAAAATGACAGTAAACCTGCAATACATTTTTTCTCATATTTATGTCAGTAATCTACAGCAAATGTTTCAAATTGATCTATCTATTATATATTTGTATTATTTTTTTCCTATTCACCTTTAGTGTCTCACCTTAAAGACAGGTTTAAACACGACAATGCTATTTTATCACACTCTCTTCCCGTCCCACCTCTTCAACATGATGTCAAAATTCCTTATACGTCCTTGCTCCCCCTCATGCACTCTCCTCGTGCACTCTCTCCAATAAAGTGAGTGTGTTCTGCTGCAGTGTGGGTGCAGCAGAGAAAAGCTGCTGTTATATGTTTTTTTTATCAGTCTTGGACGCTGAGGGCAGAGAGGAGATGAAGAGCAGCCCGGTGTGAACCCTGCTGCTCCCCCCAGAGCCCAACAGGACCGTTGTGACTTTAATATGGATTAGCAGTGATCCACAGTGAACCCATTTCAACAGGGCTTTTATATGAACACTTGGAGCTGTCACAATTACAACAGTGTGATATGTTGCTGCTGAAATAAAAACCCAGAGAAATTCTCTGGGTGATGTTATTCAATCTGTTTTACTCACAAAAGCCTCCATATTTGTTTTGATACTGATGAACAGGGATGTACTGATGTATTCAAACCGCGATTCTAATACATTTTTGATTTTAAAGGTACACTTTAAACTTAACAGACGGAAAAAAATATGTGTGCTTATTTGATATTTTAGTGACCTAGGGGCTAAGGGTCTTTATCATCGTTTCTTTACTTTTTATCACAGTGGTCTTCATGATGCTCCAGGATCAGTTGTCTTCTCTGGTGATGTACTTTCTCAATGGGAACATTAACCAGCAACCTTAGAAATCATGTCATAGAGACCATTGTGATGGAAAGTAAAGGTGCCATACTAACCATCCATAGCCCCTGAGACACGAAAAGGTCAAATATGCACTAATTTTTGGTTTTTGCTTTGTTCTTTAGCCTGAACGCCGACAGCCGTCATCTTGGGACTGTCATCCACGACTTCCAGTTCCAGGTATCACATTAAACACACAGTGCTTGTGGTTGGGGTTGATATCTCTATCTTGCAATTGAGCAAGCCCAAGCGCAGTCCCATTCTCCATTTATATTTGATATTAGCAACAGTCTAATTTACGTACTAATAGTATTGTTTAGTTTATACTAGTATTGTTGAAAAGGCAGCAAAATTTCACTCCTTCAGGTCAAATTAGACTGTCTATCTCCGATATAAAATATTCCCATTCAAAATGATTTTGTGCTTTCAACACTGGTGCACCGAGTTATATCTCTCATCCTAGTTTAATCTTTAATATGTTCAGTCTTCAGTCTCCACTGATTGGTACCACTGCAAAGACGCAACATCTTCTGCTTCCTCTTCGCAGCCTCTCCTCTTCTCTTTCATCACACTGCAGCCTCATGCACTTTCACTGAGCGATAACAGTCTTTCTACACTCTTACTGGACTCCAAACAGCTTTATATGTCCCATTTTAAATGCTGTTATTGAAGAGCGCTGGGCTGTCCATGCCTCAGAAACATGATCCAGCAATGATCCCCCCATTGGCCCAAAAGGTTGGGGATCACTGATATAAAAAAATCCGCCGAACAGGATTGTGCCTCTCCATTTAAACATTCTTCACATTTGCACCACTGCAGGTTGTGCTTGAGAACGCTCCTCGAACACCACATGTCCTTGGAGAGAGTGTTTACAGAAACCCATCGAGAGGCAAATACAATCCCTTTTGAAAATGACCCAGATACCCATAATGC
Source organism: Lythrypnus dalli (assembly GCA_011763505.2). Lineage (NCBI taxonomy): Eukaryota > Metazoa > Chordata > Actinopteri > Gobiiformes > Gobiidae > Lythrypnus > Lythrypnus dalli. The sequence continues at coordinate 16,767 of JAADKR020159510.1, read as the reverse complement.
CCCTCTGTATCTGCCCACTGACCTCCTCTCCTCTGCTCTGCCTTCTCTCTCAGGTAAATGACCCTAGATACCCATAATGCCCCTCTCTACCTGCCCACTGCCTCCTCTCCTCTGCTCTGCCTTCTCTCTCTCAGGTAAATGACCCTAGATACCCATAATGCCCCTCTCTACCTGCCCACTGACCTCCTCTCCTCTGCTCTCGAGGAGGGGATTACTTATGAAGCCTCTGCAGCCCTTTGTGCTGTAAAGAGTTTGAGCCCACAGTGTGTATCCTGATGTGTGTGTTTGAGACGAGGGTAATGTGCTTTAGTAAATGGAGTGTGTTCAGTGTGTGTGCGCTCGTATCGTAGAGCTGTGGTTCCCCTCGTGGATACTTTTCATCATCACATCCTGAGCTTCATTACGATTCCACCTGTTCACTTTTGTTTTGCATTTTTTGGAATATTAAAGACTGCAACAAAACTCAACGTTTTCAGTTTTCAGATTTTGGGCCAGTTTGGTCTCTTACCATATACAGTTTCACCTATTCTTAGCAACAAATACATATCCACATACATATACATATCTTCACAATGACATGATTAATTACATTGATTATTGCACTGATTAAACTGATTTTCTCAAAAGGCATTTTTCTCACATTGTTGCAACAATATCTGCACTTTAGTGGCTCCCACTAGCTTCAAACATTCCAGTCTGGGATTTAAGAATATTTTGAAGGTTTTTTTAATGGGATTCTTTAATATTTAATTCTCAGCCTGATTTTCTCAAACTACATATGTAATAAATCCTTCTGCAATTCTTTCTTTAGCCTTTAGTTTACTGGCAATGTGTGTGCTGCAAATACAAGTTGAAAAGATGCATATTTAATTTTTATCACATTCATATCATTTTTAATCTGCCCTTTAACATGATAAAACTTGAAGTATTTTATGGCTCTGGCTTGAAAAGGTCTTTCTGTCCAATCTACATTTAGGGCTTCAATCACTGACACAATGTAACCTTTATACATATGACATTTTTGTATAGACATTTTTATAGAGACATTATTTTTAATAATAAAACACAAAATATCAATCCTGAGGCACACAAAATAATGAGTATAAGTCTGTTTCAACCCCCAAATGCATCATATGCTAAATTTAAAAAAAATATTATTTATTTATTTTTACTTTTAATTAACACAACGAATATGGCTCTTTTTTTTAGATTTTTTTTTCAAAAATGTTTTCCTTTATTTTAACATCTGCCTTTTTTTCCTTGTTTCAGACAGTTTTGTTTGTCTAGAACTAAACAGGAAAATGAATAAATATACAATAGATTTGTTTTCACAAACGCTTTCATGATCAACAATTGTTATTTTTATAAATGGAATATCTGCATTTACTATGTCTTTATATCTCATAAAATTTAGATTGTTTTTTTGTTGTTGTTGTTATCGTTCTTCTTCTTCTTTTTAAATATCTATTTACATTTTAAACAGTTTAAATCGATTTTTGATGAATCTTTACATCCCTATTGGGTATTACTCTTTTTTCCTGATACATGCACTTCAGCAATACTTTGTTTAGAGTACTAGAACCTGAACAATACTATTTTCAAGACTTATGACTTGCTAACTTATAAATCAGAACAATATAATGTAATGTGAATATAATTGATTGTATTTTTTATATTTCATTTGAGCTGATTCTCATTCTACTTTCTCACATTTTAAAACCACATTTATAATTTTAAAAGGTGCTGCAGGTTTGAAGTAATAGTGTGAAATATTGTGTGAAAAATGAGGCACTGTTTTACTAAACCAGTTTTTGTTTTCATTTAGCATCTTTTATGATTCTAAATGAAATGCAGGAAGAGAAAATTGGTCTAAATTATTTACTATCAATTACTATCAATTACTTTCAGTTACTTTCAAGCTAGGCATGAACATGACAGACCTGCAGGGATGTGAAGTGGAGGGAGGTGTAGTACATGAAGATGAACAGAAGGTGGAGACATTTCCACTAAAAATGAATAATAATCACAAAAAGTACAAATTTTGGGAAATAAACTGATAAAATACATTCATAATGACATTCGTTGCAACAAAACTCAGGGAGAAAAGGGAGACATTGCAAGAAGTTTTTCTCCTTTTGTGGCCAGTTAGCTCTCCTAAACAACCTCACTTACATTGCATTATTGTTAAAATGTGGCCTTTTCCAAATTAAATCATGGTTTCTTCTTATATGGGAAATTGTAATTCTAGAACTTGTTACGCAAAATGAATTTTTCTCACAATGCTGCAACCAAATTTTCCATTTAGTAACACCTACAGACTTCAAACTTTCCAATCTTGTTCTTTTCCAGTATGTAATTCCTGGTTGATTTATTGAACTTTGAACCTCCTTACACAAGTCCAAGACTGGAAACGTTAAAGTCTGTTGGAGACGCTGGAGTGCAGATATTGTTGTCACAATGTGATAAAAATGCATTTTGAGGAAAAGGCCCTTGATTAAATCTATGGAGAAACATTGAATCAGTGCAATAATTAAACATGCTATTTTGAAGATTCTGTGTTTTTGTTTTGAGTAGCTAAAAGTTCTTTTGTTAAAAGACCAAACTGGCCCAAAGCCTGAAAATGGTGAATACATGTTTTGTTTGCTGTCTTTAAAGACTGTTAAAGTGCAATGAGTTACTGGAAATAATAATACACATTATCACCTCAATACTAGAACATTTTCAGTTATTGTAGGTTTACTTTGTAAAAAATGTAAATATTTCTTTTTTCTTTCTTTTTTTTCTTTTGGCATTTAGCATCAAAATCCTAGTCAAACTCTACTCTAACCACTAGAGGGAGACTTTCCTCTTGACTATATTACATTGTGAACTGAAGAATTCCTCTTCCTCTTATTTATCCTTCTCCGCTTAAAAGGTCTCTCCAAACTGCAGCCCTTGTTGATTTTTTTTTTCATTTAAGTCTGAAATGCACTGAAAGTAAAATAAAATATTCACCTAAGTAAGAGTAACATCAGTTTTGTTACCTACAGTCAGAAATACTTTATCAAATCCTCCAAAAGTCCCAGAGCAATAGTCCAATAGTTCTAGATGTTTAATTTTCCTGTTTTTGTTTTATCATACATTTATCCTTTTTGAACGTTGAAAGTACAAAATTCTGAATTCTTATTTTTTCTTGCATCAACTTGTATTGTTCAACTTGTCCACAAGAGGGCTCTAGTGCAATATCCCCAGTAAAAAACCTACCCCATGTATTATTTTAGGTTTTCCTGGAAAGAGTGACCAGCTGTCCCTCTTCTGACCCTCCTCTGTCCCTCCTCTGTCCCTCTCCTGTCCCACTTCTGGCCCTCTTCTGACCCTCCTCTGTCCCTCTTCTTTCCCTTTCCTGTCCCTCTTCTGCCCCCATTCTGACCCTCCTGTGTCTCTCTTCTGCACCCCTCCTGTCCCTCATCTGCCCCTCTCCTGTCCCTATTTTGCCCCTCTCTTTTTACTGCAAGCGTTTAGCCTTTTGGTCCCAGTCCCACCATTTTAGATAATGTCCCATTTTGTCAATGTTGCCAAGTATCATTATTCAAAACAGGCTTTCTGCAGGGCATTAATGACATTAAAATTCATTTCACTAATTGTACTAAATTAAAGGCTTTACATTTAATTAAAAAGAACTAAATTGAAATTCAACTTTCGTTTTTTGTATTTTTAAATGAAGACTTTTTCCTTTGCCTACAAAAAGACAAATATCAAGTACATCTATCACAAAGTACAACAAACAGCCTAAAACACAATTGTTTTGTGCAAAAGTTGCCCATTTGAATTATAAAATGAAAAATGATAAATACACAGACTTTTTGCAATTGTAGCATTAAAATGTATATTTAGGTATTAAAAGGCTTTAAATTTGACTTGCTTTGAATTTGAAACCTGTCAAAAAGGTTTGATTTACATATAAGCTTATATAATATCTATCCTCCACGCATCTATAATATTATCTTATCCTCTTCTTATCGTCTCAGTTTGTCCCACTTTTACAGACAACAGACAACAGCTACAACAACAAAAAATCCTTAAAAGCGATCTTATTTCAAGTAAATGAAGATGTTGTTTATTACATGTTGAGTTTTGTAACATTTTGAGTGCAGTGTGATTTTTCCCCCCTTTATTTAAGGATTAACAACTTCTCTGGTAAATTAGTGTACATTCTTAATGCAATTATTCAAAAACAAACTGAGCTGTACAAAGCTCAATAGTATTGTGATTGTGTGAGGTGCGCAAACTGCAAAGGAGCCTTCCAGATTGAATTTATGCATAAACTTCATGAGGCATTTAATGCATAAAAACTGCCATTATTGTCTATAATACTGATGACAAAATCTAAATAATGGATCAAGCCAAGTTTAAATCAATAGTTTTATTTTGATGGTATACTGCATATGAATGTATGTTCAGAGGAAATTTTGTATATCTTGTTAAGTTTTTTAATAAGCTTGGTATTAGTGAGAAATATCTAAAAATCAAACTTTGCATGTTTTTTTTTTCTGGTTTAATGCTCAATAAATTAGATTTTGAAATAAATATTTAATAAACCCTCTTAACACACCTTGGAAATATTGTTCAGACCAAAACTGGAAAGTTTGTCTTCAACATCTCCACCAAAGTGGAGATGTTGAAGACAGAGTGTGGCTTTAAAGTGTTGATGCATCTGCGCATGCGTCGTAAATGCTGCCTGCCTCTCTGCTTTTTAGGCTTTAAAATTTTACAAAAGTTAAACTTTTTTTTTTTTCGCTTAAAACGTTCCACAGTGTACTTTGAAGTTATTTTACAAGCCCATTTTGATCTTGACTGTGACTTTGCCTGTGCCGTCTGCTCTGAGTTCGTCGGGCAGAGATGGATGGTCCTGTATGACATGTGTTCCTCTGGTATGCACTTTATTCCCAACGGGTCGAGAGAGAAGGGGACAGACTGAGAGAGTCAATACCGGCCGAGGCCTGTGGAGTGTGGAGTGAAGGCGGCCATTACTCAAGCCTCACTGACTTTCTCTCCAGTTGGAGGACAAAGGAAACGAGGAAAGGAAGTAGGAAGCGAGAAGAGTGAAGAGAAGTGCTGTTGTGTGGGCCCAAGATACGAGACGCTGTAAGCTAAAGAATGAGTGAAAAAAAACATAATCAATGCAACATCTTCTGTCCTTCTCACTCGTGATCTCCTTCACCAGTATTGACATGGTTTGCATCTACGTGTTGTACGTCAGACACAGGACATGGATGTTGATCCAAATGATAGTCATTTCCTCTCAAAGCATTTTTGCAGAAAGTCAGATCAGTCATCAAGTCCAGTAAAAATTCCCGTTCTTCAATCTGTGCTCAAACAAATAGTGTGACTGTGACCCTTGGCACAGTGGCTTTACCCCTTGGCTTTACCCACATTGTGTTGAGGCTACAAAGCAGGTTGCATCTGGATTATCTAGAAAAAGATGAGCTCTTCATTTTTAACTTTAAAGCTGCACTACCTGAGTAGGATTTGTTTTTTTAGGTAGAGGCAGGATTTCACACACATTTCATTGTATATTTATTATGTATATTTTGCACTGATACTGGAGCTGCTTTTAATCTCAGTGTACGATGTGTGTTGACAATAAAAGGCATTAATTCATTCATTCATTTGAAATGTAAATCCCGCCCCCTCCCTCACGTCTCACTCGCTCAGTCCCTCCTCCCGCTCCTCTGGTCGTACATGAACTCAAGCACGAGCGCTGCACATGCACGTGTATGCATTGACTTTGAAATTCGAGAAAGTCTTTAATACGCTGGTCTTCTTTCCTTCCTTCCTGTTTTCTTTTCGCTTTAAGCTGTGTAACCTTATATGAAGTCGTAGGAAGCCGAGGTATCGTTAGCTTTCCTGTCTGGTGGTCCATGCTGGTTTGTTTACTGGATGTTTGACCCTGTCATGTACATTCAGCAGCAGAGGGGGAGGAGCGCAGCCAGAGGCCCCTCCCCCTCTTCTGTGGCGGACCGCTCAAAAACACAGTGATTATTAACTTCTTTTACTTCATTATAAAAAAAAACAGAGCTTGCAGATTTAAGATTTTACACCAAACGATTGTTTTTACATCACACTGTATGACACTAAAGCCAATGTTTCTCTTGTACAAGAAAAAATATTGATTACCCCCCCAGCTTTAAGGGAAGACATTGACGGCAAAACTCTTTTTTTTTTTCAATCAATCAATCAAACTTTATTTGTATAGCACTTTTCATACAAAACATGTAGCCCAAAGTGCTTCACAGAAATAAAAACATTATTAAAAACATTACCCCTGAATCACCCACCCACATGCAAGAACATTCCCTCATTTCCACTCCACATACACACACCTCCCTCCCCCACACGCAGCACAGACACACACGCACAAAATAAGATGATTAAAGGCTGAGCACAGATGAACCAGGTGAGGACACATCATCAGAGGAGCCGTCTGTACCGGGGGCAGCGAATATGCTACAACCACCAGGGCACCGACCCATGGTGCCCAGAGGAGGCAGAGAAACCCAGGCCTCAAACAGCCACCACAGGACAGCATCCAGGCGGTCAAAGCAATCCACCGCCCCCGACGCACATATGAAGCTTAAGCATAAATTCAATATGGAAGACTCCTTTGCAGGCAGGGTCACCTCATCATCTAGGCCCCGGGGCCTATCCAGCTGCATCAACTCGTCCAATCATCCCATAACCACACCTCAGCCTCTGCTTATCAAAGCCGACATCATCCAGCTGGAACAAATGCCAATCATCCCACTATAGGTGCCTCAGCCTATCAGCATCCCAGCCTCTCCTTCGCCTGAAACCAATCATTGCCAGCCAGCATTGCTCTCGGCTCTGCAGACGCAACCAGCACTTCTTTTTCGGCTATCGTGCCCCGTATTTCTATCCTGGCTACGCGCCACAATCCTGTACGTTGGCTTCTACTGTGTACTGTATCTTCTACTGTGCCCTGTATTTCCTTTTCAGCTATCGTGCCCTGCAATGCTATACGTTGGCAATCATGCCCCGCAATTCTGTCTTCGGCAAAAGCGCCATGCATTCTATCAAGTCTAGCTAAACGCGTCGGCACAAGTCTGACTAATCGCGTCAGCACAGCTCGGCTAATCGCGCCCAGCAAGCAGCAAAGGGCAATGTCTAGCGTGGCATTGCGCACCGGCCTCGCCCCGGCCTTTTATTTTTCAATTCCCACCCTGGACGTGGCCTTTCTGTGTAGAGTTTGCACGTTCTCCCCGTGTCTGCGGTAGGTTTCCTCCGGGTACTCTGGTTTCCCCTACTACAAAAAAAACATGTACAATAGGACAGATTAAATCCACCACCAGTGTCCGAGCCCCGGAGGAAGAAGACACCCCAGAGCCCTTTTCAATAGCTCAATAGCTCTTCAGTCTCTTTATGCACGTCTTCCGCCGGGGCTCGAGCGCCAAAGACTTCAATATCAAATAAAGCTTCTAATCTCTTTCTGTTTGCCTTGTAAAACATGTAAAATTCATCAAGGAGGGTCTAAGGAGGGAGAAGCCCTGGCTTGCACATTGATCAATGTATTTACTTGAAACACTTCCCTGTATTTCACCTGCATTTGTGTTTTGTTTTTCACTGTTTCAGCCTCCGACGCAACTCTTAAATACAAAATAAACTTGATTGATTGAAATCCCACAGTGGTTTTGAACTAACAATAAGTAGTATATTATTTTCCTCATTTTAAAACATATATACCAGCCTCCCCCATGAATTAAAAACCTCATTTTGAATCCAAACATTGCTCTAAACTCTCAACCTCGCACCATTTTTGAAACCAGTGATGCATAAAGAAGACTTCAGGTTGCATGTATTTGCATAAATCTCCTTAATACTATACCTCTCTGCTAACGTATTGAACTGAAACACTGAAATATGAATGACATGTGTTGCAGGAAATACAACGCTGCTCCTGTACTGCTTTGGACTAACACTGATCATTTAGCGTGTTTGTTGTAGCTGTCGGGGCAGTTATTATGGCCAGGGTCGTGTAGGATCGACTGTGTGTTTGCTGCCAGAGGTAATCGTCGTGAAGTGGTATCGATCGATGAACATGTGGATGATTCAGCAAAAGCACTGCAGTCAGAGTCAAATATTCAGTGCATGTGTGGAACAGGAACCAGGTCATTACATTGCTTTGGCTTGCACAATGTAATCACTGGAGTAAGGCTTTTGATCTCAGCTGCTTCATGAAGTCACTGTTTCTTCTGATTCGGTTTTCAAGGCAAGATGCTGTCGTTGAATAGAGAACATGTTTAAATGTAGAGATATCAATTTGAAACTTTTGCTGTAGATTGCTTACATAAATGTGAGGAAAAAAATTATTGCAATATCCAAGACTGCTCCTTTACCAGTGCATTGATGTTGTAAATAAGGTTTTCCCTGCACTTTTATTTATTTATTTATTTATTATTTTGTGTAATCTTGTGGCTGCTTGTGATCCAGTCACTTTTCTAACTTTCCTAACGCATTTCTAATATTTTCACAAGGGTGAGTTTATAACTGTGTTTCACAACTTTCAGAGAGCATATAAAATAACATATAATAATATATAATATATAAAAATATTCTTTGTTTTATTCCACACAGTCATCAATGTTGAGTTATTAGTCTTCTTCCTTAACACCACCCAGCTTAAATGCAAGAGTCGACAAAAGGTCAAGCTCTCCCTTAGTGATGTGTATTTTATGACTTTTTTTTCAGTGAGAGAGTTGGAGAGATCCAGGAAGTCACTTTGAGCGCGGCAGCCTTTCACAAATGTTGACATGTTTGGTTTCCACGTGTCGTATGCCACATCCTCGACATTAATATGTAAACCAAATATGGTCATTTCCTTTCAGTGAATGTCCACAGGCTCCCTCAGGCAGAGAAAAAAATCAGTGTATCCGGCACGTGTACAGACGTTTCCAAACTTAAAAGCCTAATTTTCTCCAAAATAAGTTTTCTCTTACACTCTTGCAACAATATCTCTGCTTTAGTAGCACTTACAGGCTCCAAACTTTCAAGACTTGCACTTATGAATATTTTGAAGGTTTGAGGGATTTGTTAATATCTAACTCTTAGCCAGATTTATTGAATCTTTTTTTTTACAAATTCTCTCTCAAAAATTCTCTCTCAAAAACAAGACAGAAAAAAAAATGTAACAAATATACCAACAAAATAAAACTATACATTTATCCCTGACTCAATCCATTATTTAGATTTCATCTCTGAAAAGATTTTTTAACCCAAAAATCCCTTATTCTTTGATAAAAAAAAAACATTAAATGAATAACAAAAAACTTGCAATATTTTTTTCTCATATTCATGCCAGTAATCTTCAGCAAAAGTTTTAAATTGATCTCAATAAAATGTATTCTTTTCCCCATTCACCTGCAGTGCCTGGGCTTAAATACACATTTCCGTTGCAGGTAAACTGTGGTTGATATACTGCAGGCACGTGTGTGTAATCCTCACCAGATCCTGCTCTGTGTAAGCATGGACAGCTTTAGTTACACTGTACTTCCTGAGTGTGAGCTGTAATATATTGCCTCGGAGCTGCTTATAGATCACTGTATCCTGTGATAACACATGGGGCAGACAAATCAAACCCAGGACGACCAGTTTGAGAGGGATGGACACTGTAGAGCTGTTCTTACAGATGCATGATAGTAACCCCTGCCCTTTTTCATATACTAATTTTGTGTATTTTAGGCTAATTATACTTTTGTAATTTTGTCTCTTAACATTTAAACTTTCAACTACAAAATCATCTACAAACACTCCCAATCTTCACAATAGCATGTTTAATTATTGTACTGCATAGTAGATTTAAATAGGAACTTGCAATTTCATAGGCCACTTTCTCAAAAAGCTATTTTCTCACATTGTGGCGACAATATCTCAACTATACTAACTTCTACATACTGCAAACTTTCCAGTCTTGGAAAGTTGTTAATGCCAAATACAATAATTTAAAGGGTTTTTCAGATGGATTATTTAATATTTACCGTAATTCCTAGCCTGATTCATTGAGTTTTGAATTTCGAACAAGGCTTTTTTTTTTTACAGATTTTTCCACGAATACATTGCTTATTTTAAAACTAAACAATATTTCCAAAATCCCCTCTGAAAAAGTCTTTGTAACCAATATAACAACAAAAAGAACCCATAAATTTAGACCTGGCTCAATCCATTGTTCAGATGTTGTTACTGAAAATATTGGGCATTTTGGCCATTTTTTGTCTTAAAATGCCTTAGTTTTATCTAAAAACATAAAATTGCAGAAAACTTGCATTAGATTTTGTATTTATGTCAGTATACAACAAAAGTTTCAAAATGATATCGATACATTTTAAATGTCCCTATTCACCTGCAGTGTCTTGCCTAACCTTAACCAAACCAAATGTCTTTTTTTACTCTGAGCTTCATTAAGTCAAAAGTCTTTTTGGACCGGAGTGAGTTTTGGTTCAAAACAGAAACCTCTGGAGAAAGAGGCAAAACATTCACAACTTGATAAACCCAGTATAGCCAAATATTTGAAAATATCTTTTTTGCTTCTTTTCTGCAAGTCTTCAAATAGAGCCAGGGTTTAACACAAACAATACAAGTGTCATTTCAGTGCAGTGATCTTTGTAGCTGTAACTTCGGGAAAACAAGTCAATCAATGATGCACTCAGTAAAGAATGCGCACGTCTGCCAAGGCCCCTGATAATCTGAAGCTCATGTTTCAGTGAAAAGGGCCAATATAAAAAGAGCTTTCTACTGCAGTAAAACTCTGAAAACAATTAAAACTGCAAGCAACAATAAAGGCCAACTCCCGCCTTAATGACCTTAATGAGGGGGGGGGGGTTGCTCACCACATGTAAGAATTAGAATCAGAAAAAATCATTATGGCAAGACACTACAGGTGAATAGAGAAACATTTTAAACTTTTGTTGTAAACTACTGACATAAACATGAATGAAAACATATTGCAAGTTTTCTGTAATTTTACGTTTTTCTATAAAAAATAACTAATTTTAAGCCTAAAAATGCCCAACATTGCCAATAATTTCAGCAAATTCTATTTTCTGTCTAATTTCTGAGTCACTGTTTCTACAGATGTTCTGAAGCCTCTATTATTATTTTATGAGTGAAAGTATTTGAACTTGTATATTTTAATACAGTATTTTATGGATTACAGTATTTTTATGTTATGGATTGTTTTGGAGCTTTAGAAAGAACCAGGGGTGGTCAGTAACTAAGTATATTTACTTCAATACAGTACTTATGTAGTTTTTGAAGGTCTGTACTTTACTTGAATGGTGTTTCTGTTGAGAATGTTGACTCCACTTCATTTTAGGGATTGTATAATACTTCCTTCTTCTCTACATTTTTATAAAAGCGCCACAGTAATGAGTACATTTAACCATGTGCTTTTGTCATTTTAAAAACCACAATCCTGAACAGCAGGTGGCACTGTGCAGATAAACTGTCAATGCCACTGACACATAACAAGGAAGAAAGTTTGTCCCGTTGTGGTACCATACAGGTGGGAAAGTCATGTATCATTTTTTGTGTTTTAAAAGCCACAAACATACTTTTTATACCATTTATTTAAACTGATTGGTACTTTCTACTTTGAATACTTAATAGGGAAGTGTTGAGTTATTTAGCTAGTTTTTCCCTTAACGTCTCAGCTTTAATTCTAGAGAAGAAAATAGGTCAAACTCTCCTTTAGCAATGCATATTTTATGACTTTTTCAACGAGGGAGTCAGAGAAATCCAGGAAGTCACTTTGAGCGCGGCATTGGTTCCAATACGTTCCCATTCCCAAATGTCGACATCTTTGGTTCCATATGTCGTATGTCACATACCCGACATTAATATGTATAGGAAATATGGTCATTTCCCTTCAGCGAGTGTCCACAGGCTCCCAGAGGCGGAGAAAAATCCAGTGCATCTGGCGCGTATGTTTCCAAAATTTTCTCCAAATATGGTTTTCCCTTTTCACCTGCAGTGTCTTGCCTTAAATCAAACCTACTAAGTGTCCATTTGTCCCTCGTTTAAAGCCACTGCCAGCTCCTCTCTGCATCACAGCTTCATTTCCCGGGTCAATACATGTCTATTGTCGAGTGACCTTTGGGGCTATAACAATCCGACCTCCTAACGGTGATTAAAAGCCTTTTGGTCGATCGCCGCGATGGCAACAATGTCTCCCTGATCGCTCCTCTGCCTTTGTGCCTCATTTGTAATCCCCTCCGGCAGACGCTCCTCATGACGTCACGCTCTTATTTCCACGGACTCCGGATCCGCGTCCCTCCGGGTTTTCTCCGGCCGCACGTCGCAGCGGGGGGTGGGACCGCAGTGCAGAGGCGGGGGCGGAGCCAGAAGGGGAGGCGGAGGAAGAGGCAGAGAAGAGGAGAAGGGAGGCAGACTGACTGTTTCTATGTAGCTATACTGGACGTAAGCATTGACACAGCAGCTTAATATCCAGCTCTAACCAGGTAACTACTGATGCATTTCCACGTGTTATTTAAAGATGTATTTGTCGGATGCAGCTGGGAATAGCCAATATATGCAGAATGTGACTAATATTATTGCATGTAATTGAGCTAAATCACGCTTGTTTTGTACGTCCTGCAGAAAGAGTAGTGCTATAGTAGTATTTGCTTGTCTCTGCTTGTCTGATTTGTCTCATGCTTTGGCTTGAGTTCAGTTTGAGGTCTGATATAGGGATAATGTGTTGATGTCATAGAGTGCACCTGTGGCGTCGTGTTTGTTTCCTTTAGGGTTGCCTCATCATCTAGTAGTAAATAGTTTTTTTTATCCCGAATGAAATTGCGTGGCAGTCCATTGCTCCTATTCACACAAGTATATATATAATAACCAAGCTCCTCTGCTTTGTTTTACTATGTCTTCTCAATATTTTTGGAAAGAAAGATCCTATTTTACTTCTCATCCTTCAGACAGTGAAATAATTTGAAATGTGCTTTGTGCCTGTGGATTGCTGACATAAAAATGAGGAATAAATGTATGCACGTTTTCTGTCATTTTATGTTTTGTATATAAAAATAAGACATTTTACGGCTAAAAATACACAAATTTCCTGATATTTTGGGTGACAAAATAGATTAATTCAGGTTTAAATGTATGTATGGGTTTATTTTGTAGATTTGTTAGTTACTTGTTCAGAGGGGATTTTGGATTTGCTGTTTAGTTGTAAAATAAGCATGTGGGGAAAATTTGTAAAAATTTGTTTAGAGAGAGAGTGAGAGAGAGAGAGAGAGAGAGAGAGAGAGTGTTTCACCTGCAGAAGCCCAATCCTTCTTAAAATCCCACCTTCCGCTGCAGATATATATCCTACTATGATGTGGTGTACTGTGGGGGGCTGTACTTAACTCACTTCTCCTCTGCTCTTTTTTCCGGTCGCCCCGCATCCATTTGTTACCACGGCAACCCCATTTCAATCCCCGCCCCTCCATTTTCAGACGCCCCCACCCCACCTCTGCGTCTGCCCTCGGAGGCTTTTATCACGTCCCGCATCTTCCATCTCTCGACGGGCCATTTTATTTCCCATCGTGCCATACCTTCATATTCTTTTTTTTTTTTTTTGCTCTATCAAGACCAAACTGCGCCCCCCATTTCATTTATTTCAGGCAGCTGATTATAGCCGGTGATGTCTTTTATGCGTCGCTACACCTATTGAATTATTCATGTCCGCAGCGGTGAATCGACATGCTGACCTTGTCCTTGTTGTTTCTGCACACAGGACGCTGCGTGGTCACAATATACGGAATATCTTGCTTTTCCCATAATTATGTGGAGATCAATTGTGCAGATTCTGCCCATGGTTCATTGATTTGTCTACAAACGAAACCTTTTGAGGCACTGTCTGGCTGTAGATGGTAAACATGAACCAGAAAAATACAGATGCTTTAAGGCGAGACAGTGCAGGTGAATAGGGAAAGAAAATAAAATGTATAGATCATAATTTGAAATCCTTTCCATGTAGATTACTGAAAAAGAAGAAAAACATTTATTGCAAGTTTTGCCAATATTTTCCAAAGCTAATATTTTCGGTGACAAAACCTGAACAATGGATTGAACCAGGTTAAAATTTTGTAGATATATTAGCTACATGAAGGGATTTTGGATATCTTGTGTAGTTTTAAAATAAGCTATAGATTAGTGAAAAAAATCACTGATGAATGAAAAATCAAAATTCCTTGTTTTTTTTTACTGTTATTATAAAAACGAAATAAATCAGACTAGGATTTGTTAAAAAAAATCCCTTTGAAAAACCTACTGTTATGCACAAGACTGGAAAGTTAGTCTGTAGGAAATACCGGTACTAAGATGTCGCCACAATCTGAGAAAAATGCATTTGGAGAAAATGGCCCTTGAAATTACGTTTCCATCTATCATCTTTGGAAAAACATTGAATCAGTGCCATAATTAGACATGTCAATGTGAAGATTAGGTGTTTGTATTTAGAGTGAGTGAAAGTATCTATGTGAAACTGGTCCAAAACCTGAAAATGGAAAAAATGGAGTTTTACCTACAGCCTCCTATCAAAATGAACCCAGTTTATGTTTTTTGCATAGTGTTGTTTACATGCAATATTCATTTTACCAATGGCTGTTGAATGGCATGCAGCTGTACAGTATGTTTCAAGTACAATGTGAAGCTTTATAGTTGGGATCTACCCAGGGTTTTTTGGATTTATATAAACATACAGTACTTTTAAACCTCACAGTCGTAGATGGTAAGCAGGTGGGGCTAGAATTATAAGGTAAACAATGTGGATGTTAGAAAAAGCAACTTAGGCTACACCATTTGGTTTGCACAGTGTTAAATTTCATCAGTGTCGTATCCAATGCAGAAGCTGATTATGTTAGGATATTATATTCAGATTCCAACAATAGGTTCAAAGCTTGCTGATATCAGAAAGCACGATAAAGCTGCTAAAGAAGTGTGACTTTCTCTGAAATTTCAGTTCGTAGACCTTGGAATACAAAATACTTACACACGTATAGGTCTAAGTTAGGTCATTGCTCAGTAAAGTACTTTCTATGCTGTTTTTCTATTCCTGATTTTGTTTTCCCGTCAATCCTCCGCAAAAGTTTCAAATTGATGTTCTCTATTCACCTGCAGTGTCTCGACTTAACACTGAAAATTGGGTTCAAAGTCACAACCCTCATTATACAGTATAACACTATCTTGCCAAACGTATTTGCTCACCATCTATGATAGGAATCAGGTGTTCCAATCACTTCCATGGCCACAGGTGTATAAAACCAAACATTTGTGAAAGAATGGGTCACTCTCTAGCCTGGCCACCCACATCCTCAAGATGTTGGGTCTGGGGAAGGTCCATTTGCTTAGGGGCGGGAGATACAGTTGTCATTCAAATCCCTCGGCTGCGATTGGATAGCGCTACGACGAATCAACGCAATCAATGAAAAGGATGACATAACCAGAGCGCCGGAAGAGAACTTTAGTTCCGCAGAATGCTAAAAGTGGCTAACAAAGATTGGTAACGCAAAATGGAGCTTCTGTAAGAAGAATTTAAGGGCTGCGGGTGTGTTGGCACATTCTTCAAACATCTTTGACCCAAAGAAAACCTTTTTGTACTGCGGCCAAAGCAGCCTCGACGAGAGCTGTGCGTTAGCGGCAGCCATGATGGTGTGTTTATTGCTGAAAGCGTCGCGCCTCTGACGTCATGAAATGCTTTTGCCCGCCCTCCGACTTCCGGATCTCCTCTTTGCAAATTGATTGGTCCGTCCGGTTTAAGGAAAATTTAAGTGACATCCTCTAAAAGCTATTTGCTGCCATTAGGGGGCATCTAGTTTCTAAACTAGTCGCTCTCAGGAATTCAGTGAATTCCAGCGTGGAACTGTGACAGGATCCACTTGTGCAATAAATCCAGCCATGAAATGCTCTCACTTCTAAATATTTCACATTCACTGTCAGCTGTAGCAGAAGAAAGTGTTTGGGAATGACAGCAACTTAGGGAAACTCACGTAAACTGATGGAGCCAGTAGTCCATAATTCCAAGAGGTGGCCAACTTTCTGCAGAGTCCATCACTACAGACCTCCAAACTTCCTGTGGCCTTCAGATTAGCTCAAGAGCAGTGTGCAGAGAGCTTCATGAAATGGGTTTCCATGGTCGAGCAGCCGCATCCAAGCCTTTTATCACCAAGTGCAATGCAAAGCGTCGGATGCAGTGGTGTAAAGCACGCTCCACTGGACTCTAGAGCAGTGGAGACGTTCTCTGGAGAGACCAATCCACCTTCTCCATCTTCAATCTGATGGACCGTACTTGAGAACGGTACTTGTCTGACTGCATTGTGCCAATTTTAAAGTTTGGTGGAGGGGGATTTTGGTGTGGGCTTGTTTTTCAGGAACTGGGCTTGGCTCCTGAGCTCCAGTGAAAGGAACTCTGAATGCTTCAGCATACCAAGACATGTTGGTCAATTTCATGCACCCAACTTTGTAGGAACAATTTGGAGCTGGCCCCTTTCTCTTCCAGCATGACCAGTGACAAATCAAGGTCCATAAAGGCATGGCAGGGTCTTCACTGGCCTGACCTCAACCCAATAGAACACCTTGAGGATGAATTAGAGTCAGGTCCTCTCCAACATCAGTGTGTGACGTCACAAATGCACTTTTGGAAGGATGGTCAAAAATTCCCATAAACACACTCCTAAACCTTGTGGACAGCCTTCCCAGAAGAGTTGAAGCTGTTCCAGCTGCAAAGGG
>JAADKR020156546.1:0-19487 GCA_011763505.2 Lythrypnus dalli | reverse complement strand
CCTTGCTCTGCCGAGGATCCTGGCGGGCTACATGTAGCATGCTAAGCTCGTTTCCAGGCCCTGTCTCAGAGAGAAATTAAATGTAGCGGGAGGCGGGGGATGGGCGATGTGAATTGGGTGGTCCTACCTAATTCATACCTTTTTTCCCCCACAGAATTGATGATCTCACAGATTGAATGCCACACTATTTTTTAACATATCCCCTTTCAACTAATTACCCAATTCCTCAGCGTTAAGATTGTGCAAATCACCAATGCTAGGTCCTGTTGGTTTTCTGAGAATCTACTGCACCTACTGGTAACTTGTTTGGCATGTAGCAATAATAAAAAAAAAACTGGATTAATCTGGTTAGTCACATTGTACTGCTATTATTTTGAACACTACGGTTAATATGTTACCGTTGCCATCGACTGAACTGTTATTTCATATTACCATCACTATTCATTTTTACTTTCTTTTTTGGATACATTTTAGTTTTTTGTCAAGTGTTGATTGTTTAAGAGCAGGTCATAATCAATTCTGCAGGCTTTGGACCTGGAATAAATGACTTGTTACTATTGTTAAATCATTTTTGATCAATAGCTCTAGGTCCAAAGCTTTTGCAATGATTAAAATATTAAATAATGTTGTACATGTGGAGGTGATCATCACAAAACAGCACACCATTTTAAAAAGCATAATATGCCTCCCACAAACAATCAGAAGACAAATGGATGTTGTGGGCTCTACATCGTAGTGTGTGAAACTTACTACAGACTGAGCCACCCATTACTGTCTAGTACTATCTACTGTAACCCTATCTGTTGGATTAAAGCAGTTACTTTCTGTTAGGCCCCCTCTGGCATAAAGAAAACATTTCCCACTCACTGCATCAATGTGGCAATAGTAAATATATGTCCTCCATCGGCTTATGCTCGTGATTGGTGCAATGTCTTTAAGTGACACCCTATTTTATTAACTCATAATTTAATGGTGGGTGTCCTTAGAACCTGAATTTCTCTGCTCAGCCCCTGCCCCAAGCGGCGTCCAGCTATGACGCGGTGCCACTTCGATGCTCTTTTTTTGCTCTATCCTCTCTCCTCTTTCAATCACCACTGTGCGCACCGGCTCCACAGACCACTACCGACCTTGAGCTTTCTGACTTTCTGTCGAGTCTGAACGTACATTTGCCGACACATTTATTACATGTGGTCGGCTGAATGAACTATGATACACCCTCGTACGGGGCACACGTGTGCGCAAAGTTTCTTCGTCTCTTCATAGTTGCGCTAACACACTGACACACTTTGACTCTTCTCATTGAATATGAGGCTGGGTTTGTCAATAGTATTAATAAAACAGTGACGCAAATGCTTTACCATGCAACCCAATCACTGTGGCCTGATGTCAGAGGAGAAAAAAGGCCAAACTCTCCCTTTGGAATGCTTATTTTACGATTTTTGTTGTTGTTGTTTGTGAATTGAAGAAATCCAGGAAGTTACTACAGCCACCTCAGTCCTTTGACTTTTCTCAGGCTTTCCCATTCATAAATGTCAACCAGTTTGATATCCACTTGTCGTATGTCAAATGACCCACATTAATATGTAATCCAAATGTTAATTTCTTTTCAGCAAATCTCCAGAGGCGGAGTAAGGCAGGGCATCCTGTGGATGTGCAGATGTTCCTAAACAAAAGAGCTCATTTTTTTCCATATAAGGTTGTCTCTTGAAAATCTCCACTTTAATAGCACTTAAGAGTTTAAGTCTGGCAATATTTTGAAGTTTCAAAATCAAAATGAGATTTAAAAAAAATCCCCTCTGACAAAAAGTTTTATACCAACAGAAAATAAAGCATATACATTGAAATCTGTCTGAATCCATTATTCGTTTTTCTCAATTTAATGTCAGTAATCTACAGTAAAAGCTTCAAATTGATATCTACAACTGTTTTTTCGATTCGCCTTGCCTTAAAAACTTTGCAAATAACAATTGTAGTCCATGAAACATCAGCTCCTTGACAACCCATTATTAGCTTCTCCTCTGCCTAATGGCCTCATGTGAGTGCTTCGTGGTCATAGTCATCCGAATCGTGTTTGGTTGTTGGTTTCTATTGACTGTTGGGTGAGGCTTGTTGTCTCTGATCGCAGCCGACACTTCCACGCAGTGAAAGTTCTGCCATGCCAACCCCGATTCTCTCCGCTCCTGCTCCCCCAAAGTAACACCAACAAGGGGAGGGAGAGCAACCAAGCGTGGGATTAGGACAGGACTTAATCTGTCCACAGACAGCCCTCACACCTTTGCCTCCCCTGGATCTATGTGCGTGACTCGCATGGGGTCCATATGAGAGAGAACTGGACAATGATTTGGTTTGTCTTTGATGCGTTGGTGAGAGGACAAAATAAATATGTGAAAACAGAACATTTAGAAAAGTCTGTGTTGGCAATTCATAACGATTGAGAGAAAATAAAAGGTCATTAAAGAGCAACACACCCCCAACTCATTTTTTTTTTAGCTGATAAATTGTATAAACGGATGTTTAATAGCCTTGTCTACATGTCCTAGTGATTAGTTGGTCATTTTTGTCCATTGTTGTTAAAAATGTTATTTTGTGCCGAAAACCGTCTGTGTACCTCCATCTTCAGGTGAAAACCGGGTACTGCATTGGAATATCCATTTGTCCTTCTGATTAGCTCTGGGGTTTTATTTGACGACACCACGCGATTCTGACATCAGCAGCCCGACCACCAATTTACAAATGATTGTGAGGGGCGGAGCCAGCAGGGTTGTGAGTTACTCTTTAAGCAAGAATTTACTTTTTGGGGGATTTAAAGAGCACAGAGAAAAATTTTGTCTCCCTTGACATTTTAGATTTAAAGTCAAAGTAAAATTTACACCAAGCTTTCCCTTTGCAATGTTTGTTTTATTGTGTCACTACAGCATGGCCATACTCCACCATGAATCCCATGCATGTCTAGTCACAAATAGTTTGACAATTACGTGACACACAGTGACGACAGTTGGGATGTTGGGTAGAATGCAAATAAAACAGAATACAAATGCAAATCTACCTATATTTAATTTAATACACTACAACAACAAGATATTTATATACTATTAACTATAAACTTTTTGTTTTTGTGCAAATATTTGTTCATTTTGAAATAGATGCCTGGAACGCATTTAAAAAAAATCTGGGACAGGGTCAACAAAAGACTGGGAAACTTGTTGAATGCTCAAAGAACACCTGTATGGAACATTCCATAGGTGAGTAAACATGTGAGTGTCATGATTGGGTATAAAAGGATTCCCAAAAGGCTCAGCCTTTCATAAGCAAAGAAAAGGAGTGAGGATCACCACTTTGTGGATAACTGCGTGGACAAACAGTTTAAGTTCTTAAACAGTGTTCTTAAACAGTTCAATCATTTACAAACAATGTTTCTCAACGTCCAGCTACAAGGAATTTAGGGATTGATCCACAGTCAATAATATAATCAAAAGATTCAGAGACCCAACATTGAATGCCCATGACCTCCGATCCCCCAGATGGCAATGCATTAAAAATCCCACATTATTGTGTAAAGGATCTTACACATGGGCTCATGAACACTTCAGAAAACCATTGTCAGTGAACACAGTTTGTTGCTAAATCTACATGATTAGATTATTGATACCCTCAGGGAAATTTGTCTTCTACAAGTGCAAGTTAAAACCCTACCATGAAAAGCCAAAGCATCAACAACATCCAGAAAGGCCGACGCCTTCTCTGGGCCCGAGTTCATTTGAAATGAACAGGCGCAAAGTGGAAACATGTGCTGTGGTCTCATGGGCCACTTACACATCTGTGATGGACCATCAATTTTGGAGCAACACATGCTGCCAACATCTTTATCAGAGTCATCCTGTTTATTTCAGTGAGACAATGCCAAGTCACATTGTACAGGTGTTCCAATAGCGTGGCAGCTTGTCGTAAAAGAGTGTTTTCATTTACATTTTACATAACGTCCCAACTTCATTAGAGTTGGGTTTGTACATGTGCAGAAGGTACACCGTTTTCTATTTATTTGGTTTTTATTCCACTCTTGAACTACATCTCCTCTCCAGAATGTTTCAATATCTACTTAATATTTAGTAATTAGATGACAGAAACTTGTTCCACAAAATCAAGGAGAAATCAGATTTTTTACAAATAATTAGTCTATTCAAAAAATCCAGAATCCCCTCTCAGCAATCCTTTGATGCTCCAGCATATGTTTTTTGGTAGGGGTTTTGGTCCGTCTCAACAGTTACACGTACAAACCTACCAGAAACCATAGAAAACAGTTGATTTTTGGAGACATATTTGGAATGCCTATTGCTGGACCAGTGAAGCTGTGAAGGAGCGCCGCATGTGCCTGGAAACTACATGCTGGGAGGTGTTCAGGGCTGCTACAGAAAATTTGAACGAGTACATGGACACTGTGACCTCATTTATAAGAAAGAGAAAGAGACAGCACACAGAAGCGGAGACAGGAACAGCTACAAGGAGGCAAAACACAGGTTTAGCAGGGAGATCAAGAAGACAAATGCTGAGTCTCAATTCTCTTTTGTACCCCTTCCCCTTAGCCCTCCGCCTCCCCCTTAAGGGGAAGGGGGAGTGTATCTCTAGCCCTTTGAATTGAGACACCCCTTGGCCTTCATGTGTGTGTGGAGGGGGGGGTATGGAGTGTGAGGCTGTTTACACATGTCAACACATGTTCCAGAGTTTACAAAACAAAAGGAAGGAGGCTATAACCTACAGGTTTATGAACAGAGATATTAATGGGATTATCCCTTGTCCTGATTTTCTCCAGTGTGATATATAAACGTATCTTATTGTAGTGTTCATGTATGTATTGTTTCATTAGTAAAAAAAAAAAAAACTAAAGATATTTTATAAAGTACAATAACCTGCTTTTCCTTTTATTAATTTCTCCTTTTGGAGTTATAAAAATATCTTAATTGTAGTTTTCAGAGCTTTCAAAGTTTAAAAATATATATATATATATATTGAAAAATATCACTAGCAACATTGGCATTACAATTGACAGCAATGGTCCAAGCAGCAGAATAATCACAATACAAAAAAAATAAATAATAGTAAATAAAATAGTAAATAAATAAACAAGAGGGTCTCCCTTCAAAATACAGAAACAATTGATCCATTAGCTTTAAGACACTTTACATTCCAGTTTTTTAAGAGATTTGCAAAAGGATAACATTACAATTTGAAATGAAGATATAAAATAAAAAATATATCGTATTTGTAGGGCATGTGTGTGCGAGCTAACGGTGCGCCGCAGCAGCGGAGAAAAGTTACGATAAAGTTCAAAACCAAAACAT
The DNA here is from genome assembly GCA_011763505.2 of Lythrypnus dalli. Lineage (NCBI taxonomy): Eukaryota > Metazoa > Chordata > Actinopteri > Gobiiformes > Gobiidae > Lythrypnus > Lythrypnus dalli. Next base: position 14,151 of record JAADKR020156546.1, on the reverse strand, counting down.
CTGCAAATGCAGCGAGCATCCCACGCATTAGCGCTGTTGCCATTGACAACTGTCCCGAAGATTTTTGGGAAGTTATAACAGTATAAACATGTTATTTGTGATAAAATGCCACCTTCGGGTGTGCGAGTACTTCGCAGCCATGTTTTTTTTTTTTTTTTTCGGAGAAGGCGCTAAGCTCCTCCTTCCCATTAGCCCAAAGTGTGGGTCTGAGTTCATTTACAGCTAAGGGCTAAAAACGGAGGTCATAGCCCTCCTAAGGGGAAGGGCTAAGGGAGACGCAGCCTAAATCTGTGTATGCAAATAGACTCCCACAGCAGTTTGCTGCAGACGATTCTGCCTCAGTTTGGCGAGGTCTTAGGGCGATTACGAACTGCAAGCCCAAGGCCCACCGAGCTGTGAATGATTGGGCACACAGGCTGAAAACCCATTACTGCCGTTTCGATCATCCCACAGTCGTTAACACCTCTCCGGTCTCTCCAGCCACCCCTCCTCCCCCCAAACATCAAGGCCACTTCATCAAAGGCCACCCTAGCTGTCTGCTCTAGCTGAAAGACGGAAGAAGTTGTGTTCAGGAGGATCTTGTTCCACTGGCACCAGTCCACAAAGTCCTTTACCAGGCCTCTGTTCTCTATTGTCTGTTTTCATTGTGGGACAGCTGACATATAGGTAGAAAGTGGCAAGAGCAGTGTCTAAGGTGACGTGGTTAAAATATCCTGAGATGAGGAAGAATGCATCTGGATGCTGGGACTGCAGCGCTGTAGTGGTGTTAAAGATGGACTCACGTGCTGCCTCTGCATCTGCCCTCTGAGAGATGCAAACATGTATCACAATGACCTAAAAACTCACATGGTACTTAATACCGTGTGATTCTTATAGCACATCGCGCCAAGTCATGAGTCATGGCTGCATATAATAGTTTTGACAATCAAATGGTTCAATCAATCAAAAAAGTCAAGTTTATTTTGTATAGGCCGATATCATAACAAGCGTTGCCTCAAGGGGCTGAAAGAGTGAAAAACAAAACACATGAATAAAACAGGGCGACTGTCGTTGTGTCCTTGGGCAAGACACTTATATACCTATATGCCCACACTGGTACCCCTTGTTTAATGGAAACAACAAGGCCTGGACTGGCAGCGCCAGAAGTGTTTTGGACCCACCCCCTGCAAGAGGAGCCACAAGGGGCTGGTGCATTGTCTCATGGGCAGCTTGGACTGCTGCCCCCGCGACCCGGCTATGGAATAAGCAGAAGAAGATGAATGAATGAATTAATTAATAAAACAAATGCAGGTGAAATGCAGGGAAATGTACAAATTTTCAAGTAAATTTACAATCCAGGGCTTCTACGTCCTTAGACTCTTCATGGCGGTAAAGAAAACAAAACAAAAAACAGTGGGGCAAAAAATAAACCTCAGGGAGAACCACAGTCAGACGGACAGAATAAACCTCAATTACAATCCATTTGAAGAAGAGCCCAAAGACTGTGGAGCTGTCTGCTACCTCTGAAGACTGCGAAGAAGAACAAGTGGACAGGGCTCAGTGTACCAAACTTCCCCCAGCATTATTACTTCTAGGGCAGCTTTAGGCTGTGAGTTTAGAGTTCTAGCTGACCTAACCACAGGCTAATTCAAAGAGGAACATTTTAGCCTAGTCTTGAATGTAGAAACTGTGTCTGCTTCTTTAACATGAGCTGGAAGTTGATTCCATACATCCAGATCTTGATAGCTAAAGGCCCTAGCTACAATTGTGCTTTTACAAACTCAAGGAGTCACCAAAAGTCCTTTTTTTGTTAGGCAGATATTGCACTATAGCATTTTAAAGATAGATTGGAGCCATAAACTTTATAACCTTGTAAGCAAGGAGAAGGATTTAAAGTTATTTCTAAACTCAACCGGGACCAAATGGAGAGACCTGAGCACAGGAGTAATATGTTCACTCCATTAGTCCTCATTAATAATCTTTCATCTGCATTTTGAAGAAGTTGAAAACTTCTCAGAGAAATGTTTGGTTATGCAGATAGGAGGGAATTGCAGTCGTCCAACCAAGACGGAACAAATGCATGAATAAATTTTTCTGCATCACATTTAGATAAAATATTTCTTATTTTAGCAATGTTACGCAAGTGAAAAAAATCTGTTTTACAGGCCTGGTTTATATGTGCTTTAAAAGAGAAATGTTGGTTAAATAGGACTCCCAAGATTTTTGACAGTAAAATGAGAGGACACAATAACATTGTCAAGGGTAATAATCTGATCAGGTCTCAGTCTTTGGGTGCTAGTATAACAACCTCTGTTTGGTCTGGCTCAGGCAGGAGTTAGTTCACTGTCATCCAATTCTTAATGTATTTTACACATGCATGAAACCTGTCTTTTTGATCTGTCTGACCCGGTTTAAATGATAAGTAATAATGGTTGGGTTTGCACCGTCGCTGATTTGCATATAAGATAAGGCCCCCTCTGCTCTTCCCGCTGAACTTGGGGCCCCAATCTGCTCACACAGTGGAACAGTTTGGCACATTATTGTTCGCTACATAATTAGAGTTATAGTTGAAGTCTGCACTACAACTCCACAACATTACAACCCTCTGTGAGTTAGGGTTGGGGTTCACCTGAAGTCTAACCTGTACCCTCTGCAGAGGGTTCACATTAGCATCCGGTCTTCATTATTGCCTTGTATTTATGGCCAGCTCTCCAATCTCGGTACTTCTTCTTTAGCTTAGAATCAGATGTTATACACCAGCTTTTACATGGTCTCTAGTGAGTAACTCCTCTCTCGAATACTCAAGTCTATTAATGCTGGCCTGAAAATAAAAAGGTCCACGAAAAAAAAAAAAAACAGAAAAAAACCCACAATAAATCAAACTTTCAGCTATTGTAGCTGACCTGGAGCTGTTCACATAAAGTGCATATTTCATGTTGAATAACAAAGCTTGCAATACATTTGTCTCATATTTGTGTCAGTAATCTACAACAAAAAGTTTCAATCCGATACCACCTGCAGCGTCTCGTATTAACACAAAATTGAGTTCTTCCAACACTTGTAGTAGTACTATGCAGTAAGTAGTAGTGTTGAACTTAAGTGGTGCCTCCACAGAAGCACAGATTATGAATTATGAAGTGAAACATATCAGATTGTCAGCTATAGCTGCACATTTCCCCTGATTTCGTGGCTTTATGGCAGTGTAGCTTTGACGATGAAATACTGGACTCTCCTTAGACTTTGTAGAATATGATTCGTGCAGGAATACAAACCTATTTACAGGCTGTATCAGAGAGGAAGAGGTGGGTGGGGGTAGGAATAATGCAGTTAGAGCAGTCCTGGGCTGAGGATTTCATGGACCTAATGCAAAATAAATCAAATATCCACAGTTCCTCTAGTTCCCTGTTGCCCAGCTGGAACCTTCTGCTTTCTTATTCTCAGGTTCAAACCACACACGCACACACAAAATCTTTGTGTGCATGTGTGTGTGTGTGTGTGTGTGTGTGTTGTTACATGTATGTATATATATATATATATATATATGACTATACACACACACGAAGATTTTGTTTCTTACAGATTTCTTCACTGTAAAAATATTGAATAAAATAGTTTGATAAAAGTATGGTTACTTCACAAAATTACTCGTGTATATGTACTTTTGTAACTGGGTATGTTTTTGTCATGACTATATATGGAAGTTTAGAGGGTGTGTCTTTGTATTTTTATAGTTATTGTGATTTATATCAGGAGGTATGTTATTAGAGTCACATTAATGACATTAGAGCATGTCTCATTTAAGAAGATATTTGTCTTCTTAAGAAGGCTTCCCGAACCGGACCCACAATTCTCCAAAAACTGCTTAAAAGGGGTCTTATGAACCTTTCTTTAAGAAAACATTCATGATAAAGGCCCATTATTATACGTGTTGCTCCGGGACACAACCACAGTACGCACTTTGGTAAAATTTGAATGAACCAGTAATTATTGTATTGACGCTCTGTTTCATGTCTTGTCACTATCAACCAATCACAGCTGCTTTTGTCCTTCAGCCAATAACCTCTCAAGTCACCCATATAAATACACTCTGTCTCCCTTCCTTTGCCCGACCTCCACTTTTGTAGCTGAAGCATTCATTCCTCACCTTCTCCATGTCCTCCTCCTACTGAGTGTCTTCAGCTAGGTCAAGCCTATTGCACAATTTTGGCTGTGTTAGATGAGAAATTACTTGCCATGGAAAAAAATGTTAAAGATCATGTATTATGTTCACTGTGTATAATGTTATGTTTATTTCATAGTAAAACACTCCATCTACCGTTTACAATTTCAATTCAAACTAAAGTCTTGTTACAAAGCTTAACCACTTTCTGATACAGACACACACACACACACACACACACACACACACACACACTCTCTCTCTCTCAGGCTTAGCAATGAGAGGTGTCCAGCGTTTATTGTACTCTTGGCTGTATTCAACTTTTATAAACAACTGATAAGAAACTTGGACTTCTGGGCTATCTTTGTGGACCAGTACCAATAAACCGGGATAAAGGCTTTTCTATTCTATTCTAAATCATTAACACAGCTTCTTGCGAGGTCAATTACAGTGGGTGTTATGCTTTTTGCAGGCATTTGGTAGTAATGTCAGACCAATCTTTTTCACAATAATAAAAAGCTAAAAAATAAAAATCCAGTAGTTTCACTTCATTACACTCCAAGTGAACTCACCATAAGCCCCTCCCATCTCTCTCCTGTTGCACCCATTTGCTGTGTAGCTGTCAATAAAGAAGAAAAGAATGGACGCCTAGTTGAAGTGAATAATTTTTGCTCTCTGTGATTAAAAGATACACTTTGCAAGAGCTCGAGAATTGAGGAACAGGAGGAACTTTCCATGAGCTGCTGCCACAGTGCTCAGAATAACCAATGGGGAAGAATCAAATACTGTATGTCAAAGCAGCTCGAAGCATGACTGCAAGTATGTCTTTGATGAGAGAGAAACATTGTATTGTTGTAAAAAGTTCTAAAAGGTTGATTTTACATAGTAACCTAAGCAAAATTCAAAGTCCCCATTGAAGGGGACATATATGGAAGATAATTTGTGCCATCGGAGTTCATTGTTTTTGTTTTTTTTTATTGATTTTTTTTTTGCATTCGAATTATGTGAACCAAATTATTTTTACAACATTATATTGCCAAAAAAAATCAATGAAAAATAAATACTGGTGTTTTTAAATTCACTGAACCCCGTTTTCGTGTTGTCTCGCTCCACAGAAAGGGAACTACATGATCGTCAATGAATAATTAATAACGGGTTATGCTATGCCACTAACAAAAAAATTGTCGCAAAATTTCCTGCCAACTCTTTGTACCGAAGCATTTAATGTGGAACTACTTTCTTCAGAGTGCAACACGATTTGTGTTGTGATGAGTGGCGCGGCTCGTCACGTGACCGCGCTGAACCAATGGCGCACTCGCTTGATGTCAACAATGCGGCCTTATGGCAGCGTCCGCGGTGTACGGGAGAAGATAAACAAACCCGAAAATCCTTTAAAAATGGGCCAAATGGATTCTAAACAGAGCTATAGCTGTGGCCATGAAGAAAAATGTGGCAAATAGACAAGATGTAGATATATTATGTAATTTTAATCAATAAAAAGTGATTCATTCATTCATTCTTGTTTCATTCATTCATATTTGTAAATACACCCTCATGCCTCTGTTAGATGTTAAATATATATATATATTTTTGTATATACCCAGATTCTTTTTTATCCTAGTGTACAAATATATATGTTTTATCATTAGTCTACTTAGAGTCAGAGTGTTTTACTTTATTATTTATCCTCTATGTTTTATGTTGCATTACTGTACCATGAAAAAAATCTAGTATATGAACTACTTCACCAACAATGGCAATAAAACAAATTCTGAACCATTCATCCATTCATGTAATATTCAAGAACAGCTGAAGACACAATTGCTCAGACAAGCCTTTAATACACTGACTCTTTGGATGTTTTCATTTGTAACATGTGTATATTGACCTTGTTTTTGTACACTTTGTGAGGCATTTTTCATAATATTTACTAGTTATTAACATAACTCAATCATTAAAATAATCAATACACATTGAAAATAAAATACAAACAAGCATGTCACATTCTTCACCCACAAAACATAATTAGTCCTCACTGTCAGTGTCGGGACAGTTGTCATCTACCTTTTCGTTTAGTTCTTTTTTATGCACAGTTAGAACACCTACATAAATCAGTGCTACAAAGTCCTGCAGACACAGGAGCATCTTTCTGTCACACAGCCACTCTCTTTACAACTGCAGTTTATCACATTCAAAACACTGTCAGGAGGTGGATTTCTCGTCATCCAGGTTACTTGTAAATCACAGCCCTCCATGTGCCAACCATATCCTGCAGGTGATGGAGCACATATGCCTGGTTTGAGGCAGAATCTCATGATTGTAGCCTGTGCAGTACCATTTGGCATTTGCAGTGCATCACTTGTAGGGGGAATGGATAACTCGAGCAAGGCCGATGAAACCATACAGAAAGCCTTGTACCTCGCTTCATGACATCATCAATAGCTGGCTGATCATATAGGTGGCATACATACTGATGAGTGAGGTAAATGTTGAGTGGCCCAAGTTAAAGTTAGTACCCAGATTTGTGAAAGCCATAAAGGTACTCCTCTTTCTCACATGCAACAGAAAATGTCTTTTGTCACCTTTACCATAAAATGCACTTGTGGAGTCTATCTGTGTGTGTATTTTGAGTAGCTGTATTGCTGTGTCACATGTGTGGCATTTTGCTTTGTCCACTTCATTGAAAGCAGCATCATCAAATGGAAGGGGGTTTGTACAAAGCTCCTCCTGGACAGGAGCTATGTATAGGAGGCATTTTGCCCCACGACTGGCATTTTTTAGGATTCTTCCAGAGTATCCAGTATCATCAGGAGCCACAAGATTCAGCTTACTAGAACCCCATCCCCCTAAAGAACGAGCCAAAAATAAACGGGTCAGCTACAATCCAGGTGTCATGACTGGGTTCATGCTGTAACTCTGCTGATTTAAGATTTTGCACATAATTCATGAAAAGTCGCATTCAGTAAATGAAACATTCTAAACATTAAGCAAATTACAATAAACCATTTTTAAAGAGGGTTGAAATTTCAACTCCATGAACATTTATTTATACTTTGATCATAGCAGATCCCAAAAAAAAATCAAAATATTAAACAAGTACAGAGTAAAGATAGTTGTATATAAGTAAATACAGTATAGAATGAACGGAAATGCAACAAAAGCAGTGAGTGGAACATAAATACATATTATTGTAACAACTTACCTGACGATTTATACATTAGCAATCCACCAGTGACGTTAGCCAATTTTGGGAATGCCTCCTTCAAACGGTCATTCAACTAAAAGGCAAAACATACATGATGAATACAACAACCTACTGTAAACCATGTAGAACTCTTGTCAAATTAAATAGTTTATTTAAGTATTTATTTAAGTACCACTATAATTTTTGATATTGTGTACCTCGTTGTGTGAGATGCCATCCTTCACGTAAAGGGTTCTGCGCCAAGTCCCGCCCTTACATGGACAAGTTCCCCCTCCTCGTTTGGACATTTAACATGAGGCTTGTTCAGGAGATAAAAGCACACTTGTATGCTTTTAGTGCTTTCATTTTTCTCTGTGGCACAAGATTAGCTAAGAAGGGACGTTTTTTTTTCCTCTCCCTCTCATGAACATACCAGGAAATGATCTGTTAAAACAAATGTTAAAAATGATTGCCGTATTACTGTTATTAAACATTACTGGCAAAATCCAGCATGTTGAAATCCCTAGTATCTACATTAAATTCAATCTTACAAAACACACTTTAAATTGCAATCTTGTAATCTTTTGGCAGATATACAGTCACCTGATCATCTCCATTTGAACTGAAAACCTTCCAGGCTGGAGAGTACGGGAGTCTTCATCACTTGTCTCACTAAGACACTGTACATAATACATTTTAATGCATAATTTTCAGAAGACGACTCAAAACTGTAACTAAGCAGGTTTCTTACAGACTGTATAATTTAATTCTTGTTACTCTGAAACACATTTAAAAACATTTATTTTGAATGTTGATAATATCCTTCGTATTACACAAGCCACGGCTTGTTGGGCAGCTTGTTGGGCTGCGCGAGGATCCCCGCCTCGGACGGGAGACCGCGCGGCCGCCGGTGTTGGCGCGGCTTTGTGTGGCCGTGTCACCGCTGGCGGCAAGGACTCAGGCACAGTCGAGCGCGGGGATCGCTGCGTCTCCACGGCCCGCCTTCCCGGTGCTGACGCAACTTGAGGCAGCTTGAGGCAGCTGCTCCAGCAGCGGCGGGGACCAGGCTGGTACAGGTGGGGACTGCGGGGACCTTGTCAAGCTTGGAGCCAGCCACGGAGGAGGACCGGACCGTCTTTCACAGCCACGCGCAGGATCCGTCTCCTGGCCTCTCGGGGATCGCCTGGACGGCATCTGGGGCAGGTGAGTCCTCGGTCAGTGGTGAAAACCGGTTTGAAAGGGACAGGGCTGTGGCTGTAGATCCTGGAGCGTTCTTTGTGATGGTTTGTGGCTGTGGGGTTGAGCAGGCGGGTGAGGGACATGGGACAGCTGGGTCCCAGGCAACTGTGTCCATGAGAACAGAGTTCAGTGATGATATGTGGAGTGACTGTCTGTGTGAAATTTCCATGAGATTATTGATAAGGTATTCTTTGTGGTTAGTCTCTGCTGTCCATCGTTTTACCTCTGCTGTACAAAAGGCCCCTCTGTTTGTGATCTTTCGTTATGTTCAATTATGCTGTTTGGTTCAATGTTATTCTGGCTGTAGTTTCCGTAGTGTCCATATGAGGGCGCCAGAGCCTGTTCTATAGTTGTACAGCCATCAGAGTGAGACCTGTTAGCAGCTAGTCCTTTGTGATTTCACAGTGTGTAATTCCTGTAAAGTGTGCGTTTATGAAGAAGTATGTTGTTCCCTAACATGTGTGAAGTTATGTATGATCTGTGTGAGTATATTTGTGCTAAATTTAAGTGCCTTATTTTGTCATTGGCTAATTATCTACCGAGCTAGCATAACGCAAGCTAATTCTCATTCCCATGCGGTTGGGTAGACTTTACCTAATGTGTATATGCCTTAGTTAATTGTGTAAGTCAAGTCCTGTGTTTTTGTGCATATGTGTTATGCTCTGTGCACACTTGTTTGGTGAGGACAATTAAGTAATGGTGTATTTCATTTCTGTTTATTTCAGAGACCACACCCACACCCACACACTTTCTACACTCACGTGTCATCCATTCTGTCACCATTGTCATCTTGATGTTCAATACAAGAATTATATACAGTCTATACAGTCTATACAGTCCTTTTCTCTTTGTCCCTCCAAAACATCTGTCCTTAGGTGGGAGATTTCTTGTTTTTCCATGGAGCGTTCAATAAGAACAAGTAAAATCCAGATAAAAGCAGCACGTAAAAACCAAGTAAAAGCAGCAAAGAAAGCAGTAAGTAAAATCTAGATAAAAACAGGGTGTAAAATCCAAATAAAAATGTTAAAAAAGACATAAAACAGCGGTTGTTCACAAGCTGTCACGATGGCAACTTTACGCTCGCGGAGCCCGGAAGTGACGTCAATTTTAAAACTAACTAACTTTTAAAATATAAATAATATAATAATATTAATATAAACATTTATTTTTCATCAATGTGTTTTGTACATTTTTTTTTTCACTCTGTTTTTTTTAAATACTAAATTTAAAAACACCAGTATTTATTTTTCATTGACATTTTTTTGGCAATACAATGTTGTAAAAATAATTCGGTTCACATAATTCGAATGGAAAAAAAAACAATGAATTCCGATGGCACAAATTAACTTCCATAGACATATCCTGCAAAATCCACTCTTTTGACCTTAAAACCATGTTATAAAAACCCAGTCTCACTCAAATGCATATATTGCCCGATAGTACATTTCTGAAAGGCATATAAATGCCATGAAAAGAGGCCTTTTTTCTAATAAAACTCTTTTTTCATCATTTGTTGCCTTCATCTGAAGAATGCTTATGAGTTCCAGCTATGTCATGAGCTAACTCGGTTTTCTCCGCTCTGTACAACATTGGTCGGCACTGGCTCCATCCCAGGAAGAGGCGCTCTTCACGGGGGAAGAGTTTGAAGACCGTCCCACTTTGCAGCTCATCTCGGCCCGCTTGTTTTAAAAAAGCCCATTTGAAAGTACTGCTGAGTGTCCTTCATGAAAGGCATGTCCGTCCATTAGCCTTATTCATTTAAGAATAGAAAATAATGTTCATTGACATTTTACTTGACGAATGGCACTAATTGTATAAAAAAAAAAACGGAACACGCCATATTGCACCATCCGATGAAACAGACTTTACATCAGTGAGAAGGCAGGCTAGAGCATAAAACTCAACCTCTGATTGGCTTTGCTAATAGCTATAATTTAAAAGATCTTTTTTATCACTTATTTTTAATAGGTGTCAATACTATTGTAACCCCCCCCCTTTCTCTGTATTTTTTGAAGAGCTGCTGTGACCATTGAATTTCTCCTTTGTGAGAAAAATAAAGTCTTATCTTGACTTATCTTATCCTCAAAGCTTCTTCCTTGGCTCTTGGTCATTCAAGCTTTTTCTACAATGAACTCGACCTGGACCATTGAGAGCTTACACAAACGCAGCAGAACCATTGATTATCAGAGGAGCATGCTGTCCTCACTGTCACAACAGTGTGCTGATTGTGAACCTCAGGAGCCCTTGGCCACTCAATCACCTGTTGCTACCTTTGGCTCCCAGTCTCCAGTTCCTGGTCCATCCACGTCTGCTACTGCCCCATCCACCTCTGTTCCTCGATCATCAGGTGTGTTCAGGGTATTAATACTTACGAACATCTACAGTAACATAACCAGTCTATGTTAACAACATGGTTTACTAAGTATAGTGAAATATTACTTGCTAGAATGACAGGTTTTGTTGATGTTACACACAACACACCATTATGACCGGACAATTTCTTCCATAACAAAGCTTGCAGGGAGCAATTATCAAACTGTTATAGTTATCCTTTTGTATTTAGCCCCAAGTGACTTTTTGCATCATTGATGTAAATTCCAACCACATTCTTTGTGTGTGTGTTTCTAGCTCAAAAGAGCACTCGAGCGGAACCGCCATCAGAAGGGGGACAGGACCTCCTGGAGTCGCTGAGGCATCCTCGCCCACCTCCACCTGCACTTGGACCGACCCTGGAGGACACCACTGTGGAGCATTATCTCTTCAGCCTAGCTCCTTGTTTGGAATGATGGCCTTTTTTCGACCTAGACATTTTGGGGGAAAAATGTAGTCCCCCCTTAAGGGGAAGGCGGAGGGGTATCTCTAGCTCTTTGAATTGAGACAACCCATTGCCTTGATGTGTATGTGTGGGGAAAAAAAGCATGAATGGAATGAATGTTCTTTCTGTTTACAAACACACATATTCCAGAGTTTACAAAACAAAAGAAGGGAGGCTATAATCTACAGCAGGGGTCACCAATGTGGGACATGCCCAATACCCCTTGAGACTTTTTCCAAGATATAAAAATAGTCAATTTTCTTGTAATGGACTCTTCAAAATACAGTTATTTCTGTTCTTGTTACCCTGTATTTGTGTTAAGTCATACATTTCTATTATGTTATGATTAATTTCCTATAATCATGCAGTGTAACTTTAAGTCTTTGGGATATTTTCTTTAACTGATAGCCCTCGAACAACTTAATGCTCTTGCAGTAGCCCTCAATTCGAAAAAGGGTGGTGACCCCTGATCTACAGGTTTATGATCAGTGATAATAATGAGATTTTCCTTTGTCCTGATTTTTTTCCAGTGTGAGGTATAAACATATCTTATCATAGTGTTCATTTATGTATTGTTTCATTAGTAAAAATAAATAAATTAATTAAAGATATTTTATAAATTACAATAACATGCTTTTCCTTATCATTAATTTATCCTCGTTGAGGTATAAAAAATATCTTAATTATAGTTTTCAGAGCTTTCAAAGTTTTTTTTTTTTTTTTAAATATCAATGCAAACAAACAAAATGGCATTACAATTGACTGCAAACATTGAATGGCCCAAGCAGCAGAATAATCACTTACAATACAAAAATAAATATACTAGTTTATACCATCAAAATACAGAAACAATTGATCCATTAGTTTGAAGACACTTTACATTCCTATTCATTCTCCATGGGGGAGAATTGAGACGCAGCCTTACTGTACAGTACATATAATCCAGTAGCATACATTATCAGTAAATATTAAATGTCAATGAAGTCCAGTTCTTTATAGATTGGTGGGTGGCCGTTGTGGGGTACATCCAGGGGACTGGATCCCTTCATGTGCTGGGCTGCCATGGCACTGCTCCCACCACCATGAAGTGGTCTTTGAAGACATCTCTCACACGCCTTGATTGGATCTTCCCTGCGCTCGCAGCCCATAGTAAATGTAATAATAATTTGAAAACTGAATTTTGTATTAACTGGGAAGGTATCTGTGTGATAATAATTGGTTTGAGGATGGAAAACATTTAAGCGGGTTAAAAATATAAAAAAATAGACCATGGCACTATAGTTCTGCACTTGTTTACACTTAATTTTAGGAGGATTTTGTTTTAAGGTTGACTTTTACATCTCTTATGGTTTTTATTCTCTCGAATGGTCCACAACCTAATTTGTGGGTATTGTTTGCTACTTTAAATCATGCTTCAATTACGCTTTACCTTGAACACACATCAGTTTGTATGGAACGGAAACCTGTGGCACTGGCTGTTTCTCCGTCTCTGCAGGAAATCTCCACATTCTGCCCACGCCATCGCCCTCTCGGTGTCTGACTCTGACTAATTATACAAACTTCTGCATGTTACATTTGCATTGGCCCAATCTGCAGCACCACTTCACTTCAAAGTCCAGGCACTTCATTAGGAGGTGAAGGCAGACCGTGTTTTCGTCTTATGGAAATGTTGGAGAATGTTTTGCACAAAATAGGAGTGGAATAAACTTACAGGGAGCAGGGCATGCATGAGGAATGGCTTGTTTTGGGGTTCGGGTGGCCAAGTTTGAATTCTAAACCAGGAGTTGAGTTTGCAACATGTGCTCCCTGTCCTTATCACACCTTCCTCATCCTCTCCTTGGTCCACTGGCTTTTCATTAGTGAAAAAACCCTTTAAACATGTGCAATTTACGTACATGAGTAATGGTCCAATGAAAAACAGTGGCATTTTCGTGAATTTATTAAACCCACCTGGACGGGACATAAAAAGCAGACATGTTGGGGCAAAACAGAATGTTTGGTTAGGGTTAGAGTTAGTTTATAGAATAAATTACAAGAACGCCAACGAGGTAGGCCTTGGACTAAATATATGGAGCAGATCCGTTTGTGTAGACTCTCAGTCGTCCAGGTAGTGGTCATAGTCGAAAAAACTTGAATCTTCAACTGGACAGGGTTGGTTGAGTAGAGGACGTTGGAAAAAGAATGATTTGCCAGTAGAGAAATCCCCTTATAAAGGGGAGGAGCCAGGCTCCTGCCATGGTTCCCTATCTGTGACATCAGGGTTGTTTGTTACATTAAAATTAGCATATCTATGCCCTCAGAATTACTCTGAAACTAGCCCTCTGCCAGGTCATTAACCCAGACAAAGGGCTTGTTATCCTCCTGGATAAATTCAATAGATCCAAACATCCAGTTCACACGAGAGGATCCAGTACACAACCAGCTTGCCTTCCTGGACTGTAAGGTGTTCACAGGAGAGAATAGACAACTGCAGACGGAAGTGTACAGGAAACCTACACACACTGACCAATATCTGGCCTTTGACTCTAACCACCCACTACAGCACAAACTTGGAGTGATTCAAACTTTACAACATAGGGCTAAACAAATACCCACCACAGCAGAAGGGAAGGACAGGGAGCAACAGCATGTCCAGAAAGCCCTCAGTGTCTGTGGTTATCCAAAATGGTCCTTTGACAGAGTGAGGATCTTTAGACAACACAGAATTCCAATTTATTTCAAACCAACCAACACTTTGAGACAAAAATTAGTCCACCCTAAAGACAAAACTCCCAG
>JAADKR020155593.1:9269-19511 GCA_011763505.2 Lythrypnus dalli | reverse complement strand
TTATGTTGCACAGATGTACCACAAAATGTTCCTAGTCTGTGTACTCCACTGACAATGGCAATAAAATGAATTCTGATCATGGGAACGTCAAAATAAATCAGTCAATTTATGCGGAGGATTCTGAACGTGAACTTCTTTGTTCATAGTTGGGTATAATTTCTAGAGGTCTGAAGGTGCTGCAGGAGGGACGGGTATTTCACAAAATCAATGGCATCATGAGAATAGAACATTATGTGAAAATACTGAAGCAACATCTCAAGACATCAGCCCGGAAGTTAAAGTTTGAGCGCAAATAGGTTTTGAACTGAACAATGACCCAAAACATACAGTCAAACTGGTTGCAAATGGCCTAAGGATAACAATATCAATGTTTTGGGGGGGCCATCACAAAACTCAGATTCCCATCCTATTAAACATTCAGGGACAGAGCTGAAAAAGCATGTGCGGGCACTGTGGTCTACAAACTTGGCTCAGATTCACCAGTTCTGTCAGAAGGGATCAACCAAACTCTTGTCAACTACTGTGAGAAGCTGGTGGAAGGATATCCAAAATGTTTGACCCAAGTCACACAGTTTACAGGGCAGTGGTACCAGATATTAATGCAATTGTATGTAAACACTTAACTTTGAAGAAATAAATAAAAAGAATGTCTAAACACCTAATCTAATTGTCCTAGCATATGGTAATATAAATAACTTTGGTCCTAAGTGACTTAAAACAGGAAAGTTTATTCTGATCTTACTTTCCAGAAATTACTTTATTAGTACATTTCACAAATTTCAGGGAGTGACGCTGTAATGATGATGTAAACAACGAGCTGTTGTAGCTCACCATGAATAAAAAGGCTTTTCTAATTCCGTACTTGCTCTCCTCTTAGTGTGACTGTGCTTATGCCACTGTTGCTATATGTGTTGAGAGTTGTGGGCGACTGCAATGGAACACGTTGGGACCCATCTTAAAACCTTTAGCGATGTTCCTTACGTTTTTGGAGGATTAGCCTATTGTACATGTTTTGGGAGAAGCGGGGGAACTTTGGGGGGGAGCAAATTGCCAACTTTACAGTAAAGAGTAAGGGTAAGAGCTTTTTGCTGTCTCGTATTTAGGGGAAAAAATAACACATTTTGAAATAGCGTCTGTTTGAGTAGTTCGAAGTATTCAAGTGTGATACCTTTAATGTCGTGCAGGGTATTTTTAGCCCATGTCAAACTCTTTCATGGTGGCTTTGACATGTTTGATGTGTAAATATAGTCACCGGACTGAGAGAGCGAGAGGAGGAGGAGACGGCCTGTAGGTACAGGACATCTTTGAACATTTATAACTGCACTATTTATATCGCGAGAGACTCAAGCACAAGGAAGAACTCCTGAATGATGCCGTGACAATGGACAGATAGCATACAAATTGTTTTTCTCTTTGATCAGATTTTAGAAATATCTTAATGATGTGTGGTGGGCAGAAATATTTCTGTACAGAAAAGTGAGCTCTTGGGCGTAACGTATATTTTTAGTTGGTGAATAAAAGCACAAGAACCTGGGCTCTTCTTGATCTTCTTGGTTTGTTTTGTTGAAGCAAATGTGAACAAAACACTAGAAAACTTCACTTCACTACAATGCTTCCTCTTCCCTTCACTGACAGCATGCATGAAGAGAGATATGTTTAATGACACAGGTTTGATAATGAAACAGGATTCATTAATTAGTATAATTGTGAATCCTGTTTTCTCAGGTATCCAAAAGTATTTTCAAGTGGACAAATGCTGAATAAATGTGGCTTATGAAACTTTTGAGCACCTCAGCATGTTCAGCTCCAAATTCTTTTTTACGCAGTGTTGTTCGGTGAAATTTGTCATAGTTTGGGAAATCCTTCCAGCAGTGCTCAGCAGATTACCTCATAAACTGATTACTGCTTCTACAAGTAACCTAGTTACTTCTTTCATTACTTTATTGCAAAAGTAATCTGAACACTAACATCTACTTAATTCACTTTAAATAAAGGATGAAACCATGCTTTTTAGGTCTGCAACACCAACATCAGGAATGTCAAAAAGAAATCCTCAAGTCAAGCGTCTTTGCTGCTCTTTCCAAAGTGTTAATAAGTTCGATGTTCTATAACAGTGGGGAACAACTTGTTTCACATCACTGACAATGCACCACAATATTCTTTGCTTTAGACAAGATAAACTCAAAATAATATCTACGTCCAGAAAACGCTGACATTTTTCCTTTCACTGTCGAACTGCATTTGTATGGCTGCAGCTGTCAAGATGTTGCAAGACAGCAATTGACAGTTACTTGATAAAGTAATTAAAATCGAATTAGGAGTTGTGCAAATGTAATTATTCCGTTATTTAAAAGCTAATCATATTATGGTTGTAGATTCTTTAGAAATCCCTTACTGCCCAACACTGCCTCAAAGTGCATATCCCACTGGAACTTGCTGTCCATCGCATGGTTTAAAATATTGATTTGTATGCTAGAGATCCACTGAATTCCCCATAGGCTTTCAATGGGAACCTTAACAGAAGATACACGGCTACGAGAGAAAAATGCAGAAGAGTAACATGAAAGGGCCTATGAGGAGACATCATTCTTACAAAAGCTTACAAAAATTCCTTTGAGTGATATGGCACCTTATGTAACCCTAACACTCTAATACTATCTAATATCTAAAAAATATTGTATTGGACTGGCATTCACTGTAGCATTAAGTTCCTTGAATGATTTTTTTTCAGCAGGCTAATCCACGTGTGTAAATGAGACCTCATGCTCCTGAAGCACTGTCTCACAATCTGATGTTGGAGCATGGAAGTGCTACTAAAGCGAGGATATTGTTGCATGTGTGTAAGGAAAACCTTATTTCAAGAAAATGAGCTTTTGAGTTTGGAAACATCTGCGGAGACTCGCTGGAAAAAAATGACCATATTTTGTTTACATATTAATGTGGGGCGTCAGAAGAAGGACTTGTGCATGCCAAACATGTGGACTTTTGTAAATGGGACTTTTGTGAATTGGAAAGCGTGGGAAACTCCTGGTGACTCCCGGCTCCCTCACCAAAAAAAGTCATAAAATACGCATTGTTAAGGGAGAGTTTGACTTTTTTTTCTACTCTGGCATTAAAGCTACATTGACTAATGTGTGAAAATGCTTTCACATGTCATGTTTCTCCTTAACTCCAGATCCATTGACAACGTCTGTTTTGACCAAGCACTTTGTAAAACCTTCAAAGATCAAGAGTCGTTAAAAGTACAAGGGCAAGATCTCCCTGTTCCTGAGGCTTTACACGAGCACTATATCCTCAAACCGCCTTAAACAGACTGTCAGAAGGTCAGGGCCGTAAATCACGTCATTACCGCCATTCTGCCTTTAAAACCTTTCCATATTTCGTGAAGGGAATCACCGCAATCTGACACTAACGGCCGGCGCAGGGGTTTCCACTGACCAATTACACTGCTGTAGATTGTTGTAATTCTGTCGTGTTGTGACAGTTCGGGCCCATTGAGACGAAAAACGAGAAGTTCCAATAATGTAAATGAACCGAACTCAGCGCCGGACACCCGGGAGGAGCGGGTGCAGCCGGAGATCGGGTTTCACGCCGCCGCTGACCATATCATCAGTGAAGCGGGTCAGATCCCTTCCGTAAGCGCACGGCGGTCAGTTTAGGAGAAGTCCAAGCGGATACGGTTACGGTGAGCAGGGCGTGCACGGAAAGCACTTCGATGGTCATGTCATGAAAGTTTCACTGGACGGTCGGGGCTTCGCTATGGGAGGAGAAGAGGGTAAAACGACATGACCGCAACTTTGGACATTTCAGGCAATACGGATTCAAGTGTGTATTTGCTGAGTTTTCACATCAATTTTAACTCTATTTTTCCCCTTGTTTTTGTTCTTTACAAACAATGAAAAAGGGATCAAGTACATTGTTTATTTTTCATTGTGGCCCAAATTCTGTCTTTCCTAGCGCACATATAACACAATTCTTCAATTTCAGGGAGCAATCCTGGCAATTTGAAGAGCAAAACAATATTTATTAACTAGAAAAAAGTCAGGTACTGTATGGTTTAAGTGCCTTTTTGTATTCTGTATCAGTGTTCATGTTGACATTGTGTCGTTCTTTTTTTTTTTTAGTCTTTAGATGAAAATATTATTTAGTTTAGTCAATATTTAGTTAGATAATTCTCTTTTATTTTGTAAGTTTTAATACTTAAAATTGCAGGTTAATTTAGCTGATTACGTAGAAAATTAATTTAGTCAACTTTACATTCATAATATTAAATATTTAATCAATGTCCACTGCTTGACGGAGCTTCTCCTACACAGACAAGTTACCAGACTTATGAGGCTTTTTCAAGCTTTCACTGGAAGTATTGCCGAGGTTTAAACCACAGAGTAAGCTAATTTTGTGCATCATAAGATCTCAGTCAGTCAGCTAGTTGTTTGCATTTACCAATTGCATCCATTCAAACTGTGATATTGTTTAAATTGCAATTAATCTTCCAGTGCCCATGCACCTTGATATAACTTTGTCGAATTAGAAACATGAAAATATTTTGTTTTTCTTGCTGTGGTGTAATAGCCTAGCCGTGTCAGACCCACATCCTCTAGATGTTGGTCTGGGGAAGCTCCGTTGGCTGAAGGGCGGGAGATACGGCTGCTATTGGATAGCACTACGACAAATCAACGCAATGAAAAGGATTACGTAACGTACAGATTACGTACAGAGCGTCGGAAGAGATCTTTAGCTCCGCAAAATGCCAAAAGTGGCTGACAAAGATTGGTAACGCAAAATGGAGCTCAGAGATTGTTGTTGTTTCTGTAAGAAAAAATTAAGGATTGCGGGTGTGTTGGCACATTCATCAAACATCATTGATCCAAAGAAAACCACAAGCATTACTGAAAGACTGCAACGCTGGTGTGTTTACTGCTGAAAGCGTCGCGCCTCTGACATCATGAAATTTGATTGGTCTGGCCCGTTTTGGGTCAAATTGAACCGAGATCCTCTGGACAAGGGGTGCTCACACTTTTTAGGACTGCGATCTACTTTCAGTGCCACCAAGGCCGAGAGATCTGCCTACAGATTTTTATGGGCGCGAGGGGCAACTTTTTTCAAGGAATTATTATTAATTAAATGTTTAAACAATTTGAAAATAACATCTATAATAAAACAAAATTGCATAATTCTGTAAGTGTTTGTGATAAAGTATTACCTTTTTTACTATTGTATGAGTGATAGGAGCTCCATGGTAACGCTCAGGGGCGGGGCTTTAGACCGAACAATGTCAGCTTTTTGGCCACATCCAGTGACAACAAACTACTCTTTGAAGGACAGAAACAGAGCGAACATGTCGAGGGATGTATTCTATGACTCGACCTGCTTGCTTTTTACCTCCTCTTGTTTCTTCAAGTGTGCGTGTGACCGGCGCATGAGCATGTGGGCGGGGCATGTGCGTGTGGGCGGGGCATGTGCGTGTGGGCGGGGCATGTGCGACGCATAGCCCCCTCTCACGCAGAGCTGCCTCACACTGGCCGCGGTGAAGTTTTGTTTCGACTTTATTATTACTATTGTATTACTTTTGCTACACATATGTAATGTCTTCATTTTCTTTAACCGTATTGTTCAACCAAACCATATCACGAGCCAAAAACGATGTCAATCGGTCGACTCACTGCACAACGTAACTCCGCTATTTAAAAATGTATATATATATATATATATATATATATCCTATTCTTTTCCTGTGGGTATTAGTTTAGACTAGCTATGTTTTTTAAAGATTACATGACGGACAGCGATCTCCGGGTAGACGATCACTCAGAACTAGATGTTAATATTAATTTGATGTGTGGTACAATTTAAAATAGTCTTTTTTCTAAAATTTTATGCCAGCAATCTATCAAAATCTCCCTGCTAGTACAGCGACTCTCAATTCCCGCAAACTCCTCATTTTCCCCGAATCGTCACATCCCGACTGAAGGCCCTTTGCCTCGCTTGCACCAAGACACTTCCCGAATATTTAACAAAGCATTCCATCACCTCCGTTCTCTCTCCCATCTTCCCCTGGTCCGACCCCTCCTCTCGCCCTCGCCTCACCCCAGACTTGAGAGAAACGCCGCCGGGCTAAATAACAACTCTGGCCTGTCCTTAGGCGCCCCCCGGCTGCTGGTAGACGTATACAATAGGCAGGGAGCGCCGGTGCCCCACTCCCCCTTCTCCCTCTCTCTCCCTCCCTCTCTCCCCCTCTCTCTCTCTCTCTCTCTCTTTGAGGACCCCGGCCCCCTCTGAAATGGAGCCTCCTCTAATCAAATTGCAAACGCTGTGGAGCAGAACGGTGTGGATGGAGGCAGGTCTTTGGCTTCTCTCACACCGCCGTCTGTCGCTCGCTGAGTCGAAAAGGCTTTACCTGCCGCTGAATTAGGGTGCCAATCACAATGGAGAATAGGTTTTACTTGTTTCGCTTTTTTTTACGAAGGCCAATAATGTAAGACACAGACATGCAGAATATGACTTCGTATGTACATTTTCGTTTATTAAAAAAGAAATGCGAGCAAAATGATGGATTTGGAGGAATTTGACGTGGGCTTATTGTGAAAAAGTAAATTGTATTTTGAGAATTTGTGACATGGACTGTGAGCAGAGAAGGCAGTGAAGAGAAGAGTAAAACATGGAGGGGTGAATAGTAGCAGTAAAGAGTAGAATGGTAGCTATTGTTTTTATTATTTATCCTTGTGAAGTGCTCTGGGTAACTTGTGTCAAGTGAAAGTGTGAAACAAGATTTCCTTCACCTTCCCTAACTTAAATCTGTTATTGTCCTTTACCATCTCCAATTTGTTAATTTCAGATTATATTTTTATCTGCTGTATGCTACACTGTGTGTGGCGTGAGAGGTCTTTTCGTTCACCACCATCCTCTACTGAGGGTTATTAAAGCTGTAGTCCGTGCCTGTTCAATTGGCAGCCTCCAGAAAATCTGGTCTCGCCCACAGTGAAATGAAATTCAGCGCGAGGAGCCGGATGGGCGTACCCAAGCTACTATCTGGGCTCTGATTGTAATGAACTTCTTTTATTTTTTTAACCCAAACTATTGAATGGTTTGGGCGGCCTTTGATTATCTCAGCAGCTAATCAGAATCCCCGATGCCCTAACTTTGACCAATGAGGTGATCTTTCCTGTAAACCGGTCTGACCATCACATGGGAATGAGGAGGGGCTTTAAAGTCCAATCAGGAAGGGAGGAGTAGGGAGCTTGATCGTTTCTCTCTCTTTCCCCATTTTGCAAACTTTTCAGACTATCACTTTCAGGAGACTTCACTTTCCCCTTTGTAAATACTGGACATCCCTCTATCCAATGGAGAACATACATAAATAAAAGGGTCATAAAGACAACAGCTATAATAGAATACTTCATAGAAATTCTTGAAAATAAAACAAGATGAATCACTGTAGTTTGAGAAGGGGTTTGACAATTAATCATAATACAAATCGTAGAATAAATTAAATAATTTTAGAAGCATTATTGCGATAGATTTATCCATTACACACATTAAATCGCATATATTATTTTCATAATGTACTGTCCTCAAACTGCAGCAATTTCTAGGAAAGGAGCACAGCAGCAGACAGAAATCACACATTCAAAGTTTTTATACAAACTTTGAATGTTACTTGGCATCCAGTTGAAGCCTCTTTTCATTAATTGTGACACTAAGTTTTATTTATGACACGCACTTCAAAGGTTAAAATGATTCGTAATCATTAGTCACTTTAATCAAAATGCCCAATCTATGACAAATTAGATCTAAGACGAATTCTTTCTGACTTCTTAAATCATTATAAATATGAGCCAGTCTTTTAAACGACTTTTTAAATAGACGGATTCCAAAGATTCAATTCCGTTTCAAAGAGCGGTAAATCCCACTCTAGAATGCAGTGCAATATAATATACTCAATATAATTTTATTTACAAAAATATCCGATACCCAAGAATTAGTTTTGCACAATTACCGGTAACCCGATATACCCAATGAATGATTGCTCTCTTATAAATATTTGGTATTGACTGTTTGGGTTTACAGTGCAGCCTCACTTCAAAAAACAAACATCCAGTTGCGATTATTCTTAGTTTAGGTGATGATTACAGTTAATTAAAAGCAATAATAATCAGTTTTACATGGAAGCGAGGTAGGGTGAGTGAAGAAATATATCTGAAAAGCCTATTCATTCACAAATACAAATACTGATGTTTTGTGTCAATGTGCCACATGACAATGGACGCATAAGACTGTGTAGTCCAAATATGGTCATTTCCTTTCCGAGAGACAAAAGTGGCAAAAGTCTCAGAACATGCATGTGCATCGTATACATTACAATTTACATTACAATTTTCTCAATGCCATCTCCACATTAGTTGCACAGAATCTGTAAGTTTTTAGGCTTGTACTTAATATTTTGAAGTTTTTCTGGAGGGATTCTTTAATGTGTAATTCAAGTCCATTTCATTGAGCGTTGTATTCATAAAACAAGGGAAATTTTGTTTGCTTTTTTGAAAAATAATTTTTCATTGAGAAGCACATCAAATACCTATTTTTTCCAAAATCCCTTCAGAAAAGTTTGCTAACATATAAAATCATACTTGCAAAACTGGCTAGATCCTTTATTTTAGACAATTTTGCACACGTCTTATTGTTTGAAAACATAAAATGACTTGCAATATTTTGTTTATTGTCATATTTATGTTAGAGCTATACGGGGAAGGTTTCAAATTGATATCTCTACACCATTTATTTCCCCTATTCCCTTTGCCTTGAAGGCTAAACAATATAATTTAGCATAATACCCCCTTAAGAACTTCAACAAAAATAATGCCAAGCAGCTTTTCTTGAAACATCAAATAAAACATGAGGATGACATTACCTCACAGAAATCAACAGGTCAACCAAAGACAGTGAGTGAGCTACAATTAGACTTGATGAGCGACTGTATTTCTCAGAATCCCGGCATTAGAGATATTACAAAAGCGACAACACGCACACAAACAAACCACACACGGCTGCAAATGGTTTCAAATGCCATTAATCCACTGCGGGTTTGTCTGGGCTTTTTGACAAAACACCATCCGCTGCGTGTCGGGAAGTTGTCAGGCGGCGGGAGAGGAGCTGAAAGTGCTAAGGAGAGCGCCATGACGGATCGCTCTACGGGACAGCCATGTTACATCTCATGCATTTATTCAAACAACACCCCCCATCTGCTAATGCGCTAACGTGCAGACCACCCGCCCACGCTCGCCACTGACGACTTGACATCTCGCAGTCCGCATTCTTCTGGAGCACAACAGCTTGCTGACTACAACACTGCACAATATGTTGATATGAATACTCCCTTGATTATGGAAAACTATGCAAAACATAAAGGTGCCACATCGCAGAGTTCCTCGCACATTGCATCGCAGCTAATTTGTAGGTCTAATATTAGTCTTCTAGTGAAATCAAAGATGAGGTTATAGGTTGTCCGCAAGACGATGACTGTGAAATGAATTGTGGCCTACTAGAAATATGATTAGAAATGAAATGAAAAGTCCCAGTTCACTTTCCCCAAGCGCAGATTATTTTGACGCTGTAAATTCTCCTGTGAACAAAGATTTCCTCGCTAACCCTGTGGTTTACACCTCTGCATGTGCACTCTGAAAAACTATTTTCATAGTTGGTGAATGAATGTGCCTAATGATAAAGGGTATAAGAAGCTGAGGTTAAAAGGTTTACAAATGAGACATCTTATCCAGTAAGGATAGCTTTTTTTGTGGTTCCTGTCGCACATGGACAATCTTCAGCGCTTCCTCCTCTCGATGTCTGGACGGGCTCATGCCACATCTATTTGTCTTCAAGTTTGAGTCTCCGAGAACATCTTTATGTAAGTGTCTAAGTGTACAAATGTACAATGTAACTTTATTTTTAGTAATTGTATTTTTTACTTGTATGTTAAAGACTTCAATGGTCACCTGGCCATTTAGCTACGCAGATGCACGTGTTGTAAGGACAGCACAGGGGGGTCCAATGGTCCAACATGTTGGCCCCCTGCTGCAGACAAATCAACTTGTTTTTGTATAGTCCAATATCACAAGAGGAGTTGCCTCACATGGTGGCTTTGAGGACCACCGTGCAGTGCCTCTGAGGCCCTCGGACCCCACTTTGGAAACCACTGCTTTACAACACAGCTGTGACAAATGGAGCTTATAAATTGCACAAAGAGTGGCA
>JAADKR020154591.1:0-13562 GCA_011763505.2 Lythrypnus dalli | reverse complement strand
TTACACCTGATTTAGGCCTGGTTTTGTCCTTGTTTAGACCCAGTTTAGACCTGGTCTAGACCTGGTGTAGACCTGGTCTAGACCTGGTGTAGACCTGGTGTAGACCTGGTTTAGACCTGGTTTTGTCCTTGTTTAGACCCAGTTTAGACCTGGTGTAGACCTGGTGTAGACCTGGTTTAGACCTGGTTTAGACCTGGTGTAGACCTGGTTTGAAACAAAACTGAACAATTCAAAAAAAAATCTGTGAAATATTTTTACTTAAATAAAGTACATTTGAGAGTGGATACTTTATAGTTTTGCTCAAGTACATTTGTTTCTCCTGTATCTCTACTTTTACTTAACTAACAAAATGGAGTACTTTTTCCACTGCTGGACATTGAGGATTTGTCTAATTTCTGAAATTTCTCATTATCAAAACAACAAGTCTCCAAACCTCTGGCCATTTGTTCACAACAGATTAACTATGTTTATTCCTGTAGTCAGATTTGAAATGTATCAAGACATTTGTGTAAATGATGAACTATATATATGCTTTTCCTAAAGCATCAAAAGAATAAATCTGACTGATCTGAAACATTTCAATCTTCACAAGCAACATTTTTATTTTCAATTGTCAAAATAGGGCATCTGAATGAATGTTGTATTTTGACAATTTTAATGTCATATTTAGAAAATACAATAATATGACAACTTGTGATGATCATTTAGCTCTCCTAGAAAATGTTGAAGAAATAAGATGCAATGTTCTATAATTTGATGCATTTTCAGTCTATAATTATATTAAATAACACTATCAGTTTTTTTTATTTTATTTTTTTTATATATTTTTAATCTTTGGGGCCCCCAGCTCAGTAGTCCTGACCCCTGACTTGGGAACAACTCGCCTAAACCCATGTAGGGTGAGCAGGCAATAAATATAATAAGATGGAGTATCTTGGAGTATATTTTGATGTTTGCAAATGATATTCTACGGCATAAGGCAAGACACTGCAGGTGAATAGGAAAAAATAAACAAATGTAGAGGTATCAATATGAAATTGTTGCTGTAGATTACTGACATTAATGTGGGAAAAAAATGTATCTCTAGTCATTTAAAGGTATTTATTAGGGCTGGGACTTTAACACTTTAATTTGATTCATTACTAAAAGAAAATTTAGCCAATTAAAAAATAATATGCATTGTAATTGCACTTTATTTTGGTGGTGCAGAAGTTGCCTGCCCCAGTCAGTAAAAAGTCAGTAAAAAAGTCAGAAAAAAAGGGCAAACAGTCTCCTCCTCAGTTAAAGAGTTCAGCTTCTTATGCCTATGCTGATTATTTCTTTGGCAGAGTAGCTTGTTTTAAAGAGTATTCTCTAATTTTTTGGGGAAGGACAAAATAAGTGCAACTGCTTTAGGCATGAAAGTGTTTGAAATGACCACACAGATGTTTAAAAAAAAATGTAGGAAAATACAGAGAAGTGTCTAAAATCTATGTAGACATTAGCACTTAATAAAATCACGATAAAATGTGATGAATTATTACAAAGGCAGAATTTAATAAAAAGTCTCACCACTAGTTATAATATAAGTGTAAAAATGCCCACATTACCACAAATTTCGACAAGGAAATCTGAACAATCGACTGAAACCGGTTTAAATTTATGAGTTTGTTTAGTAGATAGATTAGTTAAAAAGACTTTTTCAGAGGGAATTTTGTATGTCTTGCTTAGTTTTAAAATTAGCCATATATTAGTGGAAAAATCTAGCCTGGTTAACACCAGACTAAATCACAAGTGTGATTCATTGGCTCCTTCTAGTGGCTTAACACCTCCAAAACACAGCTTTTAGAGCCTGGCTCCAAAATGTTTTCTTTTTTATACCAATAGCTTTTGCTCCCATGACATGCTGATGTGAATGTCATATTTTTAATAATGCTAGTTTTTCTTTTCAAATTTTTAGAAGTGGCTTCAATTTTCTTTGATTGACAGGCTCTAAAGAATTGTGGAGGCTCATTGCTGCTTTTTTGGAGCATGTACCATCTTGATTTTCCACATGACATGAGCCTATCAATGTATCTCCTATTTTAATATATCTATGGTTTTAAAACGTGATACATCATCCTTTTTTGTGTTTTTGTTTTATTTTTATTTATGTATTTAAGTTTTACACTGAGAAAGTAAGGACCTTTTGCCTCTAATATCAATGTCATGTGAATTTTCTCTTTAGATATTTCTTACTTGAACATATACTGTATCTGGCGCTGCTGCCTCCATCTGCCCAGTCTACAATTCGAAAAAACAAGCTTTTGCGGTTTTGATGCGATAACACAGCGCTGCCAGAGACAACTGTGACAAAGAAAAGTAGACTGTTTAAAGCAGACGCAGCGGTGTGTTATTGACAAATAATCACACAGACTATGAAGCTGCCCCCCTTGCACTGAGTAATCGCATTCTCATTGTGGGAAGTCAAAGAAAAGTATGTCCAAAATGAGTGTGAAACCATGCCCTCCGCAGAATGTTCATAAAAAAGAGACACTGCAAGTGAAAACATTGATTTTCAGGTATTGGTCAATGTTGAGTTATTTATCTAGTTTTCTGCCTTAATATCTTAGCTTTAATTCCAGAGTAGAAAAATGGTCGAACTCTTCCTTAGTGAGTCCAGTAGCTCCAATAAATCCAATAGATTTTCATACTAATTACTACCTTATTCAAAAACTTGAGATATCCACAATCCCTTCTGAAAAGTCGTTGTAACTAATATGCCAACAAAATAAAACTATACATTTAAACCGGCCGTATTCTATTGTTTAGATTTCGTCACCAAAAATATTGGCAATTGTGGGCATTTTTAGTCTTAAACAAATATCAATGTCACAAATCTACAACAAAAGCTTCAAATGTATATCTCTACTGTACTCTATTCACTTGCAGCATCTTGCCTTTAACAAAAATGCAGTTATAAACCCATAACTTCATGAAGTCTGAAACCCAAAGTTAGCCACATTGCCGTTGGTGCTGTTGTGAAGCAGAGAGCACGATCAGCATTTATCTATGAATTAAATCCATGTTGGAACAATGCCTGCAGAACTGAACGTTAGAAAGACGTCATTCAAGGCTTTGAGACTGTCCTTGTTCTCACTGCTGTACATATGGAAATAAAGTCGTACAATATGATTTCTGTCAATGAGCCCATTTTATTCACAAACAGATATGGCTTATTTTCGATTCTCTCGCTCTACTAGATGTTTGACATTGTGAGGGAAGGTTTTAGTTTCAGAATGTGGTTAGAAAAGATGAAATAAAAGTTTCATGTTGTCACTGTCATGTCATGAAGTTGCTGTCTGTAATCTGCTCTGTGACTGAATATTTTAACAAAAGAGCTCTCAGCCTGACATCCTCTAAATTTTAAAATTTGTACAACAGGAAAGCTTTTCTCGTATTGTATGCCCTGAGTGGAGAGGTGTTTCAGCACGTGGCTTGTATTATCACTTGAGCTGAAATGTTATGCTCCTTTGAGTCAACTTGATTAACTAACAACATAGTTTCCTACGCATGCACGGGTGCTAACTGCTATATCACTGTGCCATTGTGACACACTTTAGACTGCTTTTTCCTATTCATGATCACTCTAACAAATAAAAGTTGGAATTAATTTAAAATGTTTAGTCTGTCCCCCCCCACAATGATGGTTTTAATTAATCAAATTAATTCAATTCAGTCTATTTTTTCTCTAAAGACAACAGCACTGCTTTACATTTAATTAACAGGATTATGTGGGATTGACATAACATTTTCAATTCATGCAAAAATGTCCTTTAATTTTTAATATAATTTTAATAATTTATTGTAATGTAATTTTGATTTGGTTTCCATCTCATTTAGAGCTGGTTAAGATGGATTGTTAATGATGGAGGCAGACGGTTCTGATGCTTTGCTCAAATAGAACTGGTTCTC
Organism: Lythrypnus dalli; assembly: GCA_011763505.2. Classification (NCBI taxonomy): domain Eukaryota; kingdom Metazoa; phylum Chordata; class Actinopteri; order Gobiiformes; family Gobiidae; genus Lythrypnus; species Lythrypnus dalli. The sequence goes on along the minus strand of JAADKR020154591.1, from coordinate 9,629 downwards.
AATGCCTGTTATTAATACCGAGCCTTAAGGGACACCACGAGTGACACAACACGACACAAAGTCATTCCAAGAGAACTTTGCAAAATGAGCAGATTTTCAACCTAAACCTATGTTACATTACGTTAAATTGGTGAAAGGAGTTGCAATTGTATTGTTTGAGTGTCAGACAGTGAGCACACGCAGAAAACTCAGAATTAGCATAGATTTTTTATAAGTTGTAGTTTTTTGTTTTTTGGTTTAAAGGTAACATGGTTTAATTATTCAAAATTATATGCACGTTTCAGTGAAAAGAATCATTAAAATGTCACAGTTTTGTCCAAAAGACTTAAGAGATGTCACATTCTGATGTTTGGCCTTTTAGTCAAATCAAAACAATATAAGGAAATAAAATGTATTAAAACAGTCAAGAAAAACAGTTATTTCAAGTAAACTAAAGTGCAACCATATTCCTGAGTGTTAAGTAAAAGCCAGTCTGGACAAATAAATGCAGCTTATTCCCAAGTCAGGACCCAGCAACCGAGAAGGACGAGGCAGCCCCGGGTTTGGTCTTGGCTCTGTGGACTTCCAGCAGGACATGACATGACCCCCTCAAGGCTCAAGGCAAGGTGTGGTACAAACATGCATATGGAGTTTGTACATGTGTAAATAGCAGAGGCTATCAAGGGCTTTAATAACAAACAGTAACCTATTAAAATCACATCGAAAAGGAACTGGAAACCAATTCAAAGAAAACAGGACTGTGTGATGTAGTGCTTATGTAGTGTGTGAGAAGTATAGTATTCAATTCATTAGTAAATGAAAGACTTAATTTAATGGGTTGGTAGATTCGCCTAAAAGTTAATTTGGGGCACCAGTTGGAAAGTCTCAAACAAAATTAAAAAAAATAATAATAGGGCTAAAACTAGTTTTCTTTTGCTCTGAGACCAGGAAAGATCAGGAGTCAAGCATTGTCCCGTTCTCTGTTCTCCAGGAGGATATCTTCTTCTCTCTCTCTCCAAACCCAAAGCTCTTCTTTCGGACTCCAATTCGACCTCTGTCTGGGGGTTGTTTTTTCCAGCCTTATTATACTGGAAGCATCGCTATGTGTAAGAAACCAATAATAAAAACTAAAGATCATGTTCCATTATTGCATAAGCAATTTTATGTAAATTTTATGCAGGCATTGTGGGTGTGCTTGCAGATTTAAGTAAACAAATAGCATTGCTACTATAATACACAAATACACATTGTTCTTGTTGACCTGGAAAGAAAGAACTCTAATTAGAACTCTTTGGTCTGATTATTTAATCAGTCTTTAAAGGTAACAGTTTAAGTTCCATTTCCGTTACAAGGTTCGAAGTTTACCCTTCCACGGGTAGAAACAACATGTGAATGCCATCATAGGAGATCCACTACACTTATGGGTGGACTGATGTAGGAAAGTACTGGTGTAGCTCTATTTGAACTTAATTAAGGCAAAACACTACCGATGAATTAGAAAATAATACACAGTATACAAGCTAAAATATTCATTTGAAACTTTTGACATAAATATGAAGAAAACAATGTTTTGCAAGTTTTTGTAATGTCTCCTAGATGTAAAAGGTCCACAATTGGCTGTGAAACAAAACATTTGTTTCAGCACACGGCGCAGTAAAAGCAGCAGCACTTTTCTGTCCCTGGAGTTGTTGCATTACACGCTGTGGTGAATCTTAAAGCTATACCTGCCCTTTGCTTTGGCATTTGCAGGGACAACGCCGGGCTCTGATTGAATATATTGTCTCGAATTTAAACAGAGAGGGCTTTTATGCAGCTCTTGTTTTGTGGATTTCTCTTGATTGTTTCCAGTGGGAGACATGAGCCCCGCACAGAATGACAACGCGCGCTGATGCAGGTGAGATGCTGTGCTGCGCTTTTACAAATCAACAAATGAACGAGAGTTAGGGCTCAAGGACTTTGGAAAACATCTCTAACTGCAAGTTTGATTATGTTCTGAGGTTGTGGTTTGATTTGGGATTTACGTTTAAGGCAAAATTCAATGTATTCCATTTTCAGCTTTTTGGGGCAGTTTGGGTTCTTAAGGTGAGACGCTGCAGGTGTAAAGGGAAAAAAAATGTTGAATTTGTTTGAATTTAATTTAATTTAATTAAATCTGAAAAATAGATTGATCCAGGTTTAAATGTATGGGTTTATTTTGTGGATATAGTATTAGTAACAAAGACTTCTTAGTTTTAAAATGAGCTGTGTATTAGTAGTAAAATCTTTAAAAAATTGAATTTCGCCTTGTTTTTTGTTAAAACCTCAATAAATCAGCCGAGGAATTAAATATCCCAAAATCCATTTGTATAAACCTTCAAAATATGCTAAGTCCAAGGCTGGAAGCCCTGTAGTCTGTAGAAGCTACTGAAGTGCAGACATTTTGTCACAATGTGAGAAAAATGTATTTTGAGAAATTGCCTTTGAAATTATACATTTCCTATTTAAATCTATGGAGAAACATTTAGTCAGTACAAAAATTTAACATGTTCTTGTGATGATTAGGGATTTTTGTTTAGAGTAGGTGAAAGTTTATATGTTCAGAGACCAAACTGGCCCAAAACCTGTAAATGAAAAAAAAAAAAAAAACATCTTCACAATAAAATGTTACACGCTTATTCTTCATAGATTTAAATTTGGAAATTGTACAGACTACAAACTTTCTAGTGTCATACTTTACTTAACAGTATTTTGGAAGTTTTTATTATTTTTTTATCTATTATTATCTATACATTATTTATTACATTGGAAAGTGTGTTTGTGATTGCATTTATGATGATGAAATTATATAATATGTAGTTTTGAAAAAAAGCCAGAAAGAAAGCCAAAATCTACTAAAAATATATATAATTAAGAGAAAAAGAGACTCTGAAACTTGAAAGTCAACAAAATAAAAGCATGCAAACCTGGCTCAATTTATTATTTGTAAATATGGCCTTATTTACAAATAATCAATATAGTATGCTTCAGTATATGGCCCTTAGTGAAAAAGGTTTGGACTCCCCTGCTTTAGATAAATTCTAAAGCAGGGTCGTTCAAAGTTTTTTCCCCGAGGGCCATATTTTCAGCTGTCACAATATTACTAAAAGTAATCAGTATTTACTTAACTACCTTTTTGCAATTGTAACCCTGTTGCATAACTCCAGTAAAGTAAAAGTAATGTAAATACTCAAGAACATTGCTGGTCAGTCAAAAAATCGATCAATACTTTATATATCTCCAAGAGGGCATTTAAAAAGCACAAAAAAGTTGCAGAAAAACACAACGCCAGCCCACACTCCGGTAAACTTGTCCTGAACCCGTTCCCGTCAAGTTCTCGTCTTCTCAATGACTACTTTGCAAGTGTATCCATGCTCACAAGTGTAAAGTAGTTGTAAAAAATTAAATAAATACATAAATTGCAAATACACCAAGACAATATTTTTGAATGAAAAGTTTTTACTCCATGATTTTGTCGTCCTCTTGGAATTGTTTCGAAGCTGATTTCTTGCATGAAGACAGTGCTTTCTCTTTGAAGGAAACCATGCTGGATTTTAATGATGACTTTGAAGAGGCGCGTGTATAATGTATCTGCGTCAGACACACGTTTGTGAAATATGAATAACAGTGAAGGTGTTTGGGCGCTCGTGAAACGCATCATTAAATATTGTTGGATGGAAACTTTCGGAACAAAAAAGTCTGCATTTATTTACCTAATGTGCACCCACAGGACTCAAACCTATCAGTATTTACCTTATATTGACATTTCTTATATTATAGAGGGGATTCACAGCTAATATAGAAACAGAACAATCAACAGCAGCAAACTGAGTGGAAAATAAGCTCCAGGCAAGGAATGTTATTGTCTAACTTCCGTAATGTAAACTATTATAGGCCCACACTTATTTTTGTCATTTTCTTGTAATTAAGTTTTTTTTTTATTAATTTAAAATGTTCTTCCTTAAAATTGCTCTGTTTTACATAACTCTCAGTTTGAATTTGACTTATACAACATGAGTAAAATGGCCACCACATTTGCCACTGCAAAAGCTTGTAATGTCCTATCTGTTTTATTTTTGATCTATCTGTGTGTAACATTGTATGGCTTTAAATCTCACCAGCAAAATATTGCAGCCAGACCAACTTTCAGGCGACCTGCTTTTTTTCTACATTTCACGTGAGTATTCCTCATGCTTGAGCTTTTCTCTGTTGGACAAGGTTGGCCAGTTTAACTTTACAACACTTTTCAACTGAAATTCCGCAGTCCCGCAAATATTTCTTCAGTTCAGCCATTTTCGCCGCCTACGCCTGTTGTTCATGTCAAACCCTCTGCTCTGTCTCCCGTGGCACATGTGCACATCAATTAAACACTGACTGAAATTGTATTGGAAACTGGCAAATGAAGCTTGGCGTGAATTCAATATGGAAGACTCTTTTGCAGGCTGGGTCCCTCATCACAACATCTAGGCCCCTGGCCATCCAGCTGCATCAACTCGTCCAATCATCCCATAACCACACCTCCACCTCAGCCTCTGCCTATCAAAGCCGACGTCATCCAGCTGGAACAAATGTCAATCATCCCACTACAGGTGCCTCAGCCGATCAGCATCCCAGCCTCTCCTTCGCCTAAACCAATCAACGCAAGGAACTCATATTTAAGCCTCTCCTTTCCACTATTCATCCACTCCAATTCAGCTGCGCACCCTCAACGCTGCTACCCACCCCCTCCCCAACACCACCTTGGCCATTGGGATGCTCCAAACTTCAACGCGGTTGGCGCTCATGCTTCACAGCCAGAAGGTCCTGGGTTGGATTCCCACCTGGACGGGGCCTTTCTGTGTAGAGTTTGCATGTTCTGCCCGTGTCTGCGTAGGTTTCCTCCGGGTTTCCCCTACCACTAAAAACATGTACAATAGGACCCAATAAATCCACCACCAGTGTCCGGGCCCCGGGGACAGAAGACACCCCAGAGCCCTTTTCAATAGCTCATATTTCTTCAGTCTCTTTATGCACGTCTTCCGCCGGGGCTCGAGCGCCAAAGACTTCAATATCAAATAAAGCTTCTAATCTCTTTCTGTTTCTGTTTGTGTCTATCCATGTTGAATTATCTTTAGTTTGAAATATGCTGCAAAAACTAATGAGCTAAACAAGTGAAATTTACTTAAATTGATAATATTAATCTATCTATAATCTCTAATTAAACTCATAGTTAATAAATGTCCTTTTAAGCAGATTCCATACCAAATCAAGATACAGTGTTCCCTCGCCATATCACGCTTCACTTATCATGCCCTCGATGTTTCACGGATGTTTTTAATACAGTATTCATTCCACTAAACGGCATTTCTCACACAGAGAACAGAGAATTCACATGTTGAATTTATGTTAAAAATAGTCTAAATATCAATGTCTTTTCAACCCCTTATTAATATTGCAGTATAAAGACTGCCATGAGGAATTTTACGCCTTAACATGTATTTAAATAGTAAAAAAAAAAAGATTGCTATATCACGGATTTCGTTTATCACGGGGGGTTTTTTGAATCGAACCCCAGCGATAAACAAGGGACCACTGTAGATGCCAAAACTAATGGATAGTAAGACAGTTTTTATTATTTTAAGATTTCAGCCTTGAGGTTATTCGTGTCTTAGTCAATACTTTACAAATACAATCTTAAACCAAGTATCTCTATCTGCTCTAGAATTGTATTGTTCGTTTCAGACCTGTACTGCACTAGAAAGGAGCCGATTTTGGTCTGTGCCTAAATCTTAATAAGCAATGTTTACTAAAATCAAGAATAGGTTTGCTCAAAATAAGACTTCAAATCTTAAAATTAATACTAAAAATTAGGGTATTATTGCTTAAAACAAGATTTTTTGTATTTTGAAGATAGCTTTCAGAAACCTTAATAAGTGCAAAAGTCTGACAGCAACAGGGTTCCATCACTGTGGAACACGTCCTACATTGTTCCTGTTCCAAAGAAGGCTTGCCCTCAGGAGCTCAATGACGACAGGCCAGTTGCCCTGAGGCCAGTTGCCCTCACGTCACGTGTGATGAAAAATCTGGAGCTGGTCCTGCAGCTCGTCGATGGGCCCCCATCAGTTCGTCAACCAGGAGAAGGTCCTCTACCTCCTACACGTACCCTCTCATAGCTGGATGTGGATTGTGAGGATGCTATTCTTTGACTTTGACTTTTATTTCTTTAACAGTCACTTCATAAAATTAAGATAGTGTTAGCTTCAACTCTCAATTGCCGCAGAGAAATGTGCCACTGTGGAATCCATTGGTGGATAGGTGAGTGGCTCTCTTCATTCAAAACAAGTGCATGTGTTTTCTCCCAGCCTGCTCCAGGATACTTTAATACAAAATGAATGCCATTTATAGAGCATTGATGAAATGTGTTGGATGAATGCGAGCTGGCCGTTCAGACTAAAGTCGCATTGCGGATAAATCGACTGGATTTAGAAGCATGTGTCTTCTCTTGGAACTGCAACCTTATTGTGGTGAGGGGGTATGAGCGCCTGAATGATCCGAGGAGCTCTGTTTTCTGGGCTTTGTGCCCCTGGTAGGGTCTCCCAGGGCAAACAGGTCCGAGGTGACGGCTCAGACAAAGAGCTGTTCAGAAGCTCCGTGTGATGAGACCAACAAGGTCAACTCTGTCGCCTGGATCGCCCTCCCGTGGACCCACCACCTGCGAGAGGAGCCATGAGGGACTGGTGCACTGTGTAATGAGCAGCTGGGACTGCTGCTTCTGTGACCCGGAAATGGATGCAGCATAAGTTCTTGGATATAACACGGTCAGCTTTGCAAAATCAGTACTGTGTTTAATAATTAATATGAGAATAATTGTTGACCGTTTCTTTATTTGACACACTTGGTGATAATCAGGTTTTGGTGTGGCCAATGAAAAAACACAGCTCTTTAAAAATGCTTGGTCATCACATCTCATCACAGCAAGGGCATTTATTTTTCTTTCTCAGAATTAAATGTTAAATGAATCATTTGAAAACTGCATTTTGACTTTACTTTAGAGTCTCTGTGTCAATTATGAAATCAGGAAGGCGGCATACATTCTTTGTCACAGCGCTGTATGCGCTTTCCCCAGAATCCATCTCGACAATACAAATCCGAGCTCTGTGGACAAAACTAATAGTGACACTTCTCCCAAAGGAAAGTATATTTAAAGACAAATTTATTTTCTGTTGGAGTATCTTGGTGGGATCTTGGCACAATACTGGACACGTGGGGATGCAGCAGTCACAAAATAAATCAATGCTCAGAGATGAATTATTGCATTTTCCACCTGGGAGTAAGCTGACAGTAATGTGATCGTCTATCGGCTTTATTCTCCCTCATGAGCCCTTTCAATATATCCTGCTTTATATCATCAGCTCTTTTTTGTCTGGCAGACTTTTTTTTAGACTACTATACATTTTGTTTTGTGGTTCAGTAGATTGTAAAAAACATGCATTTATTAAAAATATACCTTTGTGTGCAAGGCATCTGATTATAATGTATTTTTATCGATCATGAACTAGCATTGAGTAGTTTACACTACAGTGACAGTATTCTTCCTGAAAATTTTCAAAGCATGTTGAGAAACCAGGGTTGCTGCAGGTGAATAGGGAGCATTTTTAATGTAGTTTTAATTTTAGTTTTAAACGTAATATCAATTTGAAACTTTTTCTGTGGATTACTGACTTAATCAGGAGGAAAAAATGTACTGTAAGGTTTCTGTCATTTTTTGTTTGTATATAAAAATGAGGCCTGTTAAAATGGAAAAAAACAAAAAAAATATTTTGCCTGCAGTGTCTCACCATATTTTTAATCTTGCATTAAAAAAAAAATCATATCACTTCTTTCTCTGATCAGCCTTATTTGAATTTAAACTCAAAATCCCCAGGACTTGTGAAAGAAGCACTCAGTCCGTTCATCTTGAGCCGATATTCCATCTTTGCCATTGTGACACTAACCCATAATGACAACACGGCTTCCAAAACACTGCACTTCCATCTCAGAATACATTTTGGAGAGAGCAGCTACATTATGCACAGAAGAGAGCCCTATGTTAATGCTAATGCTACTGCCTTTATGGAGATGGATTGTCAGTGTCTTGTCATTGCTCGAAGATGGAATACTTTCTGGCACTGCAGCGAGAGAGGAGAGAGTTGCATCCAAAAGTTTATCATGGTTCTGCGGAAATATTGAGGAGATGGATCCGTTTGGTCAGGTTTAAGGTTTTTTAATGTAGAGATATCATTGACATTTTTGTTGTAGATTACTGACATAAATATGAGAAAAATGTATAAGTTTTCTGTCATTTTATATTTGTATATAAAAAAAGCATTTTAAGCCTAGAAATTGCCAAAATATACTATATTTTCAGTGTCTAAATCTGAACAATAGATTGAGCTAGGTTTATATTTGTGGGTTTATTTTGTAAATATATTAGTTACCGTACAAATACCTTTTCAGGGGGCATTTCGGACATTTGTTTAGTTTCATAATAAGCCATGCATTAGTGCAACAATTTGTAAATAATCTAAATTCGCCTTATTTTATGGGACTGAAAACTCCAATCCATCAGGCTAGGAATTAAATATATTAAAAAAATGCAGTAATAAACTAGATACTTCCACACTGTGCACTGCAGCGAGGAGGACGGGCTTGATGCAGTTTGTCTCAGGACAGAGCTGGGGTTCTTTAGGTGCAACAATATTTCACTGATACTGACCAAATGTAATGAGGAGGAGCAATGACTAAAGGTATATGAAATATTGGCCCACTGTTCATTACAACTCCATATGATCGGGATTAAAAAAAGCAAGACAACTGGGTAGTTTAAAAAGCGTCAGATTGAATCAGTGGTTAAACAGTGCAAAAAAACTCCCAGTTCTCCCGATTACCAGTGCACCCTTGTGAGTACGAAGTAGCACACTACCTCCAACACTGTTGTTTACCATGGATTTTACATACATGAAGAAAGCACATTGAATGATTGCCTTTTTGCCTGTGAGCTATTAATCATTTAACCGCTCATGGTAAAGGTAAGCAGCTACCATTAGAGACTTTTCATCATAACAGGTTATATTTAAGTAGATTGGTAATGAAAAATACACACCACATGATTAAAACAGTGGTTTTCATTCATTCGTGTTGTGTTCAGTTGAAAGACCTGGTGCTGTAGGCTTTCTCCTCCGACTCATTCTGCATTGTGGCCTATAATCGACCCGTATGTGGCCATCGCTCTCACTACTTTTTCTTTCTGGACATTCGGACTCCACTTCAGCCTGATAACAATATAGTGTATTATAGGGAACAGTGTGGACATTTGGATTATCTGCCTTTATGCCAGTGAAAACATAGGTTAACCTCATTTTTAGCCAGTGCATATCATTCTTGATAACGGATTGAAGAGCTTGGCAGGCCGCATTTGGCCCCCGGGCCTTAATTTGCCAGACCCCTGCGCTATACAAATAAACTACTTCTTTCTTCATTGTGCAGACTTTACTGTTGTCAACCTGGGCGCTGATGCCCTGATGGATGAAAGCAAATGTCATTTCAACATGGATAGACTCAGACGGAAACAGAAAGATTTAGAAGCTTTATTTGATATTGAAGTCTTTGGCGCTCGA
>JAADKR020147770.1:0-19617 GCA_011763505.2 Lythrypnus dalli | reverse complement strand
TGATTAAAAATATGTGTATAATATTCATACTGAATTGAAATATGAGCCGTGCTATTTTGGCGCATGCTTCGCGGGCGCCTTAAAGGGGTCGCGCCCGTGGGACTTAATATCCATTGGTTTTGGCATCTACAGTCAGCTATATCTCGATTTAACACAAAATCTGCTTAAAGTAAGATTTTATGTACGGCACCTCTAGAAAGAATATCTTGAAAACATGTGTTTTTGAGTTGCTGTTGAATGTGTTCAAAATGTTAGCAAAATGAAGACAGTTACAGATGATTGGTTAAAACCTTCCAATAAAACTAATGTAATTTCTACACAAATGATTTTGCAATTATCTATCATATTTCTAGTTGTATGCTTTGTTGTTTGTGGATAAAAATAAATACATATAAACTCCTTAACTTTCAATTGGTCTGAAATGGAACAAAGTGGTGCTTTTATTGTTGAAGGTTGCAGACCACTGGTATAGAGTGTTTTGTTTATTGCTGAGATATTTATAATAGCAAGAAGAAAAGAAAAAAAACATTCCATTTCATGGCAGCCATACCTCTTTGAGAATGCCTCATACCGTCTGATTCCGGAATGTCGGGAGTCGTCAGAGCCATAATGGGAGACCATGTGAATGCAGTCTGTCTTGGAGCGTCAATGACTCAGTGGTTAGTGTTCATTGATAAAAATGAATGTGATGTATGTAAGTTTGCAGTTGGAAGTGGAGAATAGTCATGGCAGCCCATCTGTCTATCCAGAGCAGCTGTGGCTACATATGTAACTTTAGTTTAGTTTATTTTTTGTTAGTTTTGAACAATATATTTGAGCAATACATATATGGCAAGAGAAAAAAAAGTAATGCTACAGTACTGTTCAAAAAGGAGTGGGAAGTAGTTTGAAACTGAATCTAATTCCAGCCCTGCCCTTCAGGTCCTCATATATTTGGTAAACAATTGTTTTTCATAGTTATATTTAAACTGTTTTGTACTTGCACATATGTTTAGCTCCTCACACATGCTCTTTCACAGTCTTACACCACAATGAGAAAGGCAAAATCTTTTCCTGTTTCCTAATTTTAAAATAATTTTGCCCAGAGATATTCCTCTTCTCTAGTCTTAAATAATTTTGGAAATTGTTTGGCAACATGTTTTACTAGCTTTATACATTACTTGAACTGTTCCACAATATCTGTAAATTCGAGTAACTTTGACTGAGTAAACAGTCAAAGAGCAAGGAAGAAGCTTCTGTGCGAAGAAATGAAACATCCTCTACTCAACCAATCCTGTCCAGTTGAAGATTGAAGTTTTTTTCTACAATGAGTAAACAGAGGATGATCCCTGTAGCCAACTTACCATCACCAAGAATGGGACGTGATTGAACGATACACAAATATAATAAAGCGACTTGCCTGCTGCAAAAGTACCATTTATTTTCTATGGTATGGTATGGTATGGTATGGTATGGTATGGTATATATATATATGGTATATATATATTTTTTTCTATAATATATATATATATTTTAATACTTTTATTTAAAAATATATATATTAAAGAGATAGCAGGCTTTCAACTTTATCCACTTGGTGTGGTCATACAATACAGCATATCTCACTTGCTACTAAAAAAATAAAATTGTCAAACTCCATATATAGCTAAAACTAAAACTAGGGGGCGTCACTCTAAACAAAAAGAGACAGACTGAGGAGTGGTGTCGCGCAGGTCCTTCATTTTTCACTGGATTCATTTTCAATAATGCATAACGCTTAGCAGCAAGTGTGTTTCATTTTCACAATTTTAAGCTACTATTTAGTTATTTTTCCAAGTGAATTGCAGTTGAATGATTTGTTTGTTAAAATTGCAAAATAAGTTAACTACAGTGCATAGTTTGAGTTTGGTCCTACTTCTGCACCTGACTTATTATTCTCAAGTTAATGTTTTAATCATTTAGTCCAATCCATTACACCTTTTCTGCCCCTAAAAGCCCATAAAAGTATGGGTTAGGGTCTTTTAACCAGTGAAGCAGAAGGTCTTATGACATAATTATCACATCTCTATCCAAAGGTCACACCCATAGCAAACTGAGAACACTACTGTTTGTGTCTGAGGTGCTAAAACCCTCTTCCTGATGACTTCTGGTGTATTGAAAGCAGTTATTATGATGTTAAATGTGATTCCATTATGTTTATTCCACCGGCATGTCTTGTATATTATATTCACGGTAAATAATGGCCCATTTGTTACTGAGGGGCACGCTATTGGGTGCTGTTTGTTGTTGTAAATGCCAATTAATTCTGGGCTGACATATATTGTTTGGTTAATAATTGAGGAGCCACGTGCAGACTTTCCTCCAGACAAATCGGGAGACGGAGCATTTTGCACTGCTTTATGGGCAGCCTTCTTTCAATTACAGTAAATGGAATCGCTGGGTTGCTTGACTGGATCCCTGGGATTTGGACCGTACCATTATGGGGCCACAAGAGGGCCCCAAAAACTCAATGTTTGGATGTTTTTTGTTTCTAATAATGTACCTGATCTCTCCAGTTCTCAAACAGTGATAAAAGGAAGTAAATTGAGTGTCAGTACTTCACAAATGTTTACCAAAATTTTCTGGAAATTACGTGCAGATAGACCCTGAAGGATGACAACAATCCCTTTGTACATTTGAGGTGCCCATAGGTTTGTTTGTGTGAGCTTTGCTTTATAATAATAATAATAATAATTTTATAATTCTAACTTTATTGATCTCACAATGGAGAAATTCAGTTCTGCATTTGACCTATCCTTCTTGCCACTGTGGCACTGTGTAAGGAGCAGTGGCAGCTGGACTCCAGCACCGGGAGACAGCAGCGTGAAGGGTCCTGCCTAAGGACCCATAGGCGGGGTTCGAACCCAGGAACCCAGGACCTCTGCGTTCAAGTCGGACAACTTACCAATTGAGGTACCCAGCTGCTTTAGCAACAAAAGCCATTTTTACTGTGTTCTCTGATGAATTTCCACATCTTATCTCTGGAATTTTGCACTTCTCATATAACATTTGTTGCACCATACGCATCCAAACTTTTCCACCACCACAGCGGGGTCATTCACACTTTGTCATCAACATATCAACATAGATGCGACATAAGTATATTGTTAAAAAAGACTTTGTGAGTTCATTAGTTTAAAAAAACCTTCAAAACCTGATGTTGATTCACATGGGACTAGAATTACCTGACGACCTGCGAAAATCCCCTAAAGGTAAAAATCAGGGGAATTTTTACTTTCCAAATCCCTGACATGGCAGATTTGCGCAGACAAAAAAACGTACTGGATTTCCCCTATAGCTAATTATAATCCCAAATTAAAAGGGTTCAAGACAGTTTTCCTCATTGTTCTGAGCTGGTGGATACCCAGGGTTATTGGGTAAGTCTCATTTGCAATTGTAGTAAGTGTAGATTTTTTTTTAATGTATTCCTAGTGTTATCAGGTTAGAAAGTTGCAGACCCACTTCCCCGAATAAGGCTCTAAAATGGAAAGCGTTCTAATGATAGTGCTGCGATTTAATTTAGCTCCGACGTAGCTTCATTTAGCACCTTGACTCATTTAAAAAGGAATTAAAGTTGTCTTTTCTTTTCTTTTGCCTGAGGTGACCAGTATTTTAACAAAGCTGCTAACAAAGCATCTACCTTTACATGGCATTTTTTATTATATTGTGGCTAAAGAAGTGCTCCCATGTGACAGAATAAAAGCACATTTTTATCACAAATGCATGCATTAGGTTTTCTCAGCATTGGTATAAACTATAGAAAAAGTAATTCAGTTTAAACACCATCACGTCTACCCACTTAGGCAACCCTGACCTTAGGTCTGAACTGGGCAATTAAAAAATAAATAAATAAAATCTCCATCAATCTTGATTTTTGATTCAATATTTTGTTTTTTAGTAAAAAAAAAAGAAAAAGAAAAAACAGAACAGAAAATAATATAGAAGCGCTGAGCTAAACTTGCAGCTCAATGTAGCAGGCTGCATAAATAGCACGACCACAGCTTAGATTAAAAAGCATCACTTGATCATTTATATATTGATATTAAGTTTGCGATTCAATTAAAATTCTACTTTTTTTTAAATTCGCATAATACAACCCACCACCCACCGCCATCTTGAATAAGGTTTCCAATGTTAAATAATGTAAAACTTAATATTAAGTCAACTCTCAAAGCTACTCTCAAATGCGTATGTCTCCTGCCACATTTTTTTTCTACTGTGGGAAAAAATAGCTATATTGGCATGTATTGCTTGAAACTTTTCATGCATTTGAAAGTGGTTCTTGACAAAAGTGTATTTGGTTTAATTATTCCATTTTGAACTTTTAGAGACGGCTACTCAACAGTTTCTGCCAATATTCAAGCCCATTGAAATTGGTGCAATACTGTATCTTCAATGTGGCTTCAATAAGACCAGCTGTGATTGGTCGATTCTCATAGAGCTGCCCAGGCCTACTTTATAAGGTTTATCATTATATTATAGTAATGTTTTGTATGTGACCCCACTTTGACAGTGTTTGGCAGAAAACAGTGGAGTAGTCTCTTCACGTGCCTCGAATTAAACTTGCTGCAGTTTTCTCTCCCTCTCAAAGTGAAGCACGGCCATTAGAGTTTATGTGTTAAATCGCTCACTTCACATAAAAGTTGTTTTTATGTGCAAAACATACTAAATCCCATGGAACAGTTGATAAAACTTTGCCCATTCAATTCAGCTGAAATTGCTTGAAAATCTCCCGTGCTCATTTTTGTTTTGACATCAAAAATACACTTGGAGTAGTGTTTTACTTTATTCACACAGGTTTTAGTAATCCGGTTCACTTTGGTTTCTTCTTCTTCTGCTGAAGTACTCCAATCTGTACTTTCTGGATTATACAGTATTACGTCAGTTTTAAATTTCCAAAATGCAGCCCTGAGACCAATTGTTTGTGGCCCTCTGACTTTTTGTTGAATTGCCAAACATTGCCAGAGGCCAACTGTTATTGTGAGACCGAGGTGGCAGAAAGATTCTAAGTCAAAATAAAGGTTTGGGGCATGGTTTAAACCTCCCATAACCTGACACGAATAATTTCTGAGCAGTTTTATGTGTTCATCGCAGCACCATGTATTTCCTACACTGTTTTCTGCATAAAGTTTGTTTTTAGTGAAGTCATTCCTACTCCCGCCTGTAGAGGGAGCTTCAGGCAAACATGGATTATCAATGCTGAGGTATCCCAAAGAATGTTTTAAGCCTCAAAACTGGTGGAGAATACAAAATTACTAATACATCCATGAATGAAACATAACATAAATCAAAGTATATATTCAAATAAGGGAAAATAACTTATTATTATTATTATTATGTTTAAATCATCGATGGTTCAGATCAAATCAGATTCCATTATATTGATGCCTATTTAAGATGAAGTTTTCCCAGTGCTCGGCCATGCAGCCTTCTGATCATTATAACATCACTTCCCTGTGTTTTAATACAGGCTTTATAGAACACAGTCGGATTATGTAATCTTAGGCAAGTGAGATCAAAGTGAAGGCTGTTGGGCACCACGGGGCCGGGCTGTGTTTTTGTCAGATCAGTTCAACGGGAAATCTTTTCCACCTCAATCAAGATATCTCAAGGTTTCAGGTCTGCGCTCGGCATGAGGTCCGGAAGTGCAGGGCAGGTGGTTTTGGAAAAAAAAAGTGATCCGGACATGTTTGTTAGAGGCTTCTATGGTTTCAATAAATCAAAGCAAATCTGGTTGATGCTTGTAGATCTTCACTTGATTAAAGCCTCACAGCAGAAAATTGCAGTTTCTCCATGATAATCAACAACAACAATACACTGATAAACATGCTCCTATGATCACCCACACACCAAAAATGTGGACAAATGGAAATGGCTGCAGTTAGACATTTTTAAAGGCCTCATTAAAGTAAATTTAAAAGAAAAAGCTGCTCTTTTTGTATGGACCATGTAAAACATCATTAATAATATTTTGCAAAGTTTTTTTAAATTTTTTTATGAATACACTATAATTAATATCAACAGCAATATGTGTTTGTCCCGAGAACGTCAAGGTGTCACACTATTTCTTTTAGTTATATAAACATAAGCAATACAATAAATGCTATTTTCCTGTATTTGTATGAAATGTTGCTCTTTTAACAAAGCATGAGGTTGTGAGTCTTTTTTCAACTGAATATTTAAAGATTGATCTATATTGAGTATTTTGATGTCTATTTATTGTTGGTAGAGCAATAAATCTCCATGTCAACAACAACTGTAAGGCTGGTATAATAGTTGAGAGCTGGAAAATAGGCTGAATATTGAACATTATGTACACTGAAGCACAGTAATTTAAAAGTACAGTAGTAAGAACTGTCTCGATATGTTTCTGTGCCAATAAGAGTTCTGAATGACAGGACATGCACTCTAAGCCCAATGAGAGGAGTTTATTTTTAGAAACCTCGCCCTTATCTCATTGAACAGCTGCGAAAAGGTCCAAACATTGGCTAATCACCTTCAGAGAGTATGGATGCTCTGTAAAAACACTAATACAAAAACATAAACTAAAAACCATAGAATCCCATTATGGAAATGTGTAGAGTTCCGCATTAGTGGATGCAGGGCCCCTTTAGAGCAGCATATGGCACTGATGACGAGGCTCTATGCATACTTAGTATTTTCCATTACTGCTACTATTCAACTCTTGGATACAATCTGACGGGTGTCTTCTCATCTCACTTTAAAGTATCAATTTATATGCAGCCAGAGCAGGTGCAGGGTGTAAAATAAATATACATTTATAAAATGTCAACGTGACAAAAAGTATGACCTTCACACTGTATATAAAGTTTTTGAAAAGCAGAAAGCAGCAGAAAAAAGTAACCACAGTCTGCACTTGGGGCAATAGGTTTCAGTGGGTTGTTTTTAGATCTATTTAAAAAGTTTCTATTTCTTTATGTGGCAGTTTCTATAAAAGCGCTTTCTCTTCAATTGATTTAAATAGATACGATTTTAGTTATATCAAAGTCATTGATTTCATTCTTTATTGATTCTCTTGTTGCCACACAGTTTGTCTGGAAAAAAGCAGGCACATGCTTTTTCAAACAGCAAACTTCTTTATTTATATGTTTATAAGACAAAGAAAGAAAGACAGACTAACCTGAATCCAAGTTCACTTCATCAATGTACTCTGACTCATGTGTTAAACCAAACAAGAATGAATGATTCTCAGACCCTGGGCTATTAATAAGAAGGATTGTTAAAACTCGCTGAAACTTTTTAGAACCGTGATATTAGTGCTTATTTGATCGTTTAGTCATCCAGGAGTTATGTATGGTTAGCATAGCATCTTTACTTTCCATCACGGTGGCCTTTATGGTGCTCCAGGATCAAATGTCTTCTCTGGCAATCTACCCTCTCTATGGGAACATTAACAGGAAACCTTAGAAATCACATCATAGAGACCACTGCGATGGTAAGTAAAGGTGCCATACTAAACACCCATAGTCCTTGAGTCACTAAAATGCCAAATGCTCAAGGGTTTGTTTTTATTTTTGCCTAACAAGTTACAGAGTGTACCTTTAATGAAGGAGGCATGTGATTGTTGCAAAAGTTTTCGATCCCTATCCTGACTCTTCATATGCTTCATAATCTTCTTTAAAAATGACTTTCTGACCCTAAAATTACATCAATATAGTTCCTTTATAAAGCAAATTCTTTTCCAATGTAAGTCCAAGGTCTGTTTATAGCTTTGTGAAGCCCTTGTGTCTCTATTTGCTGGAGGTCATGAGTTAAACATGTTGCAGTTGCTTATGTGTTGTCACAGTTTGGTAGCATTTCTAAAAAAGTACATTCATAAAGCATAAAGATTACAAAAAAGGAGGAACTAAACACAGAAACAAATGTTGCCTATTAGGCCCATCTTATCAGACAAAAATAATAATTTCTGCTCAGATCAGAGCAGACATTCTGTGCCTTTAGGCTCTGATCATCTGCATTGGCTATAGCTCCGGCTGTACAGACTTTACACTTATAATCTGGCCTTGAGACAGGAACAAAGTACATCTCCAACTTTTCCATTGAAGAATGCACTGAAATGTTGTTGAAAAATGCCTTTAAGTGGCTGTAAGTTTATAAACCATTTTCTTGAGTCTATATGAAATATAAGTTCTTGCAACTTGTTTACAGCGTCTCTTTACTACCCCGGCTGTGTCTGGGTGAAAATCTTGCCGTCATCTTTTATAGTCTGAAGTTTCTCAAAAGAATACTCGACTTCATCAGAATTGTGTGGCCAAACTGTAGAAAAGGGTTTGGATGATGGTGATAGGGGTCAAACAGGAGCAAACTGAACTTATATGAACTTAGTTTGCTTTATTTCAAACTGTACGAAGAAGACGGGCTACATGAACTTGACTTGAATGAGTACAATTACCGGTACATCATAATGTCAATATGAATGATATACACATACAGTAATCGTGTGGCCAGATTGGAGAAGACATGAACATCTTGTGTCCTTCTTACATTCGTATTTGTGGCATATACTGCTATTGATATAAAGTCATTTCAATCTAGTTTCATAACAGTTCATTTATATTGATAGTATTTTTCTCAACCCTTCAGCTTTGGGCACAATATCCACGTTCACTATAAAAGGCCCCGGTTTAGCATTGCTTGCTCTCTGGCCTTGTGAACTTCTATTTCCTGTTGATGCTGATGCTGGCTCATGGGTATCCATGCTGGATAGATATCATTGCAAACATTCCTTATCATTGATCCTTTGTTCTGGTTTTGAATAGAGTGTTTCTATTTACTAGTGTTGCCACTGGAACCCTGCCTGCATCACAGGACTGAGTTCTCTGGGTAGGCCTTTAACATTAGACTGAAAATGCTCCCTTCCTGATTTCTTATACTTAGTTGTATTTATTGCACTTAAATGTTTCTGATCATCAAGCCTATTTGTGCTTCTGGATAGTATCACAAAGACACATTTATTAATTGAAAAAAAAAATCCAATCCAAAGGCTAGCACAACAAATTTCCGATCAACGCATTACAGCTCACACTTCAAGAACATACGGTATATGCATCAAAGCATAGCTTGGGCCGCAAAGCTAATGCTTTTAAATCGAACGTTTTGACAAAACAAATGCTGATGAAATTGGATATACAAAAGAAATAGTCAATATCAAAAAATAGACCAAGGCATCATGAATCCAACAATATCAGGATCATCTGCTTAACCTCAAAACCACATAATTGGCAAATGGCGACAGGAGAAAAATATATAAATAAATAAATAAAATAAAAAAAGATTTTTGTCTCCTAAAATTGGTTTAAAATCGGCCTGTTTTATTCATTCTGCACCAAACCTTGAATAGGTCATTGCATTGGCTTCTTAAGACCTAATTCCATTGTTTAAGATGCTATTTTCTACTAAAATGTCTTTATTTCTATTAGGCGGGAAATTAAATTGTTGTGTTTGATTCCCATGTAGTCTCATACAAAGGCATATATTTGCTTGATATCACATGAAACAGAAAGTCCCAAACCAGAGCTTGGTCTCAAAATAACTCTACAGGCTTTAGAGGTTAAATTACAGCAATAACATGCTAATAGAATGGAAATTCATGGTATGATATTATGTCATGAAAACAATGGATAATTGCATTTTGCAGCATCGTTTCCATATCATCACAAAGAAAATACTAACACTGCTTTCAGGTTGTCTTCAAACTGTGTTAAGTTTATACTAAGTCATTATACTAAATCCTGAATCATCATATTATGAAAAAAAGAAAGACCCAATATTCAAGGGTAAAAGTCTGTCGGGAATATTATAGGAGCAATAACAATCTGTGACTATCTGGCACTGGCAGCATTGAGCTCTGTTGGAATAATCTTTTTTATTGGTTCATAACACTTTATGGAGGTAAAAATAAGCGCCATAAATAAGCATTTTGCATCCTGAAGCACTACAACTGTGGGACTCCCTGACGGCAGGATCAATGTGGAAAATGGGTCATAGTTTGTCAGAATTATTTTTCACAAACATGTAAAAATATATATATAAAGGTTTTGCTCATTTACTCTCCCTGACTGAGACAAAGTGCATATGCAGAGTCCCAGCTCTGATTTATGTGAGCCGGCTCCGTGCCTGCGGTCGAACAGTCTGACCTGGATCGGTGCCCCCAGCTGCGGATAAGAAGATGAAAAAAAAAAAAAACATGTGCAGAAAATGAAATAAATGGTGACACACGGGTTTTCAGGCTAAATTTGGGAAACATGTCATGAACAGTGGAACAGATGGGCCTCGAGGGTCTGTGCTGAACTCCTCACTCTCGCATTTGTATTCAGAGACAGCAGGTATTCATAACAAATCATTTCAAAGAGTGCTTATTGTGCCTGGTGGAGAAGATAAGTTTTAATTATATGCTATTTTTACATCTAGACACATATGTTAGAATGGCATGTATTGCAAAATGTCTCTCACTTCATGTTTTTATACAAAACAAGGCATTTTAAGCTTAAAAATTGCCAACATTCTCAATAAGTTAAGCAATGAAATCTGACTGGTTTGAGCCAGGTTTAAATGTATGGGTTGATTTTGAAGATATATTTGTTACAAAGACTTTTTCAGAGGGGATTTTGGATATCTTGATTAGTTTTAAAATAAGCATGTAGTAGTGGGGACAAAAATAAATAAAATCCAATAGAAATCCAATTTAGCCTTTTTCTTTTAATTCTAAATCCAATAAATCAGGCTAGGGTTATATGAGAGGAGGGGTTTTCTTTTCATTTATATTTGATCTTTATTTAACCAGGAAAGTCTCACTGAGATTAACAATCTTTTTATGTAAACTGTATCAGCAAAAAAGAAAGCCATAGATTAGAAGATCAGAGATGAACATCCTTTTAAGTTTTTTTTTTTTTCCATCATTGAGACCCTCATCTCTTTCAGCACTATCACAGACTCACGATTGCACTTGATTCAATTCAAATGTAGCAAATTTTACCAAGTATATCAACCTCACATTGCTTTAAAACAGTGAAGCAGACAATGACAGTCTTTGATCATTGAAAGTTATTCTTCTGCAAAATGACCACTTTCTGCCGTGACTGATAAAGGTACTGTGTTGAAACTTTTAGACACTTTGGATGACATCTTGACGTTCTATGGAGCAAATGCATATTGCTGTTGTTTAGTGCAGGTGGATGGGCCTCTCGCACATGAGTGAAGTTGGACGGGGGCTGGAGAAAGGCCGGACAATTGTCCAATCAAAGAGGAGCGTTTTTGATTGGTTGAACTATTTAATATATGATTCATGCATGCTTTCCCTCGTCCTATTTCAGCTAAATAGTTTTGCCTACTATTTAGTGAAATCAGTATCCTAAATTATGTCCAAATCATACAGTAAAGTAACAGTGTTCTTTTGTTGGGATCACTCTTTTTTATAATAATGTTTGACAAGGCACAGGCTACTCTGTTCTGAACATTTAAATGTTTAGGCTGTAACAAATGAGACAAAATATGAAAATAAAACACACTTGCCATGCTGCTCGTCGCATATTAACACATGTAATGCTCGGCTCCTTGTTGTTTAATCCTTTTATTAAAGGCTGGCTTTCAGTTCTTTACCTTCAGGACTTTGCCTTTTTATTTGGATCAATTGGATTTTCGGTGATGGACTTCGGCTCCGGGTCTCCAGTGATGACTTCAGCTTTGGGGTCTTTTGAACATGTACTTAACTTATAAGCTGCACAATCCATTTTCTTTTTACATTGATTCCCCCTAGTGTCTTGTCACAGGCAAGATCAGGCCCCTTGACTACGTAGACTTAGTTTTGAATGATTTTTTGTTCATATTATGCTAAAGCGGCTGACCAGGCCAAGGGTTCAACTCCCAGATAGTGCTAGCATTTCTAGAGATTGTGTGGTCCCCATCAACCCAAAACATGCACAATAGGGTCACCCTCCAGCCATCAGCCTGGCTCAACATGGGGCCTCCTTGTGTGCTGCCCACTGGTTTTTACAAAACAAGTTGCTGAGGTGTTATGCTAAAAACTGTGAGACTAAGTTAAAGTTAAAAAAGTGGTAGTAATAGAATGCCTACTATGCTACATACAATAACCATAAGAAAAAGCTATCAAATGGATTGAAAGAAATAAATGCAACTTGTGGAAAAGACCTACAGATGTTGAGATAAAAGCTTGAAGCAAATTCTAAGAGCCCTGAAACGTTTGCCAGACTGAGAACCTCATGTGCAAAAATTACCAAACATAGCCATATAATAAATAAGCAGCATGACGTTCCTGTGTGAACTAGTTATCCTCCATCAGAACAATCCATCCACACACTCGCTCTCGCAGACACCATTTATTGCAGACGCGCTCTCTGGAACACTATAGGACCTGTCTGTCTTGTTTTCCTCAAACCTCCATCACTTTAAACCTGTTTTATTGTAGTCAATAACTGGCACAACCGGAGACGTAAAACACAGCCTTGACTCTCACTGGGAAATTGTACAAAAGCGTTTGCCTCGAACCTCAGGGTTTTTTGTTGTTGTTTTTTTTTCCTTCTACAGCAGTCAGACACCGAGGGCGGCTGGTGAAGAGCTCCTTTTGCATTGTTTCTGGAAGTTTTCAAAGTTTTGATGTTATGCTTTTGAAACATAATCACATATAATTCTCACAATAGCACAGTGTGGGTGCTATTTTCTTACTAAACCCTGGAAAATGAACTGACCAAGTGTTACAATTGGATAAAAGGTGCTAAATCCATAGTCTCACATCGGCATAAAGGCCCCTTGATCTTCTGCTAAAAATAAATGAACATGAATTAATAGCATTATGTTGGAGATTAATATAAACAAGTGGAAAAGGGGCAGATTAAATATATTAATGCCTAGATGTAATTTGGCATCAACAAAGTTTAAACAGCAGCACAGATGTCAAATAAATTGCCTACAATGTCGCATATCTGGGCTAAACTTTATATTTGATTAATTATTTGTGGGCGTTGTAATATAAAGGCCCACTTCCATATTTCTATCTAACAGTGACACAACAAAGGAGGAAGGAAGAACTCTATTTGTATAGATATAGTCACAAAGTGCTTTACATGACAATTTACATTCACTCTATAGACTTTGGTGGTGAGTTGTGTATGTAGTCACAGCTGCCCTCTGGGACAGACTGACAGAGGTGCAGTAACGAACCCCTCTGACGACCACCATTCATTCACTCACTCACAGACATCCTTCATCCTGATCTATTGTACATGTTTTTAGTGGTAGGGGAAACTGGAGAAACAGAGAAAACCTATGCAGGCACAGGGAGAACATACGAACTTCACACAGAAAAGCCTCGTCTAATCCGGGAATCGAACCTGGGACCTTTTTGTTGTGAAGTATGAAGGCTAACCACTAAGCAATTGTGCTGCCTGTGCCCCCTGCTGGCAAGTTTGGGTGTGAACATGATCCAGACCTTAAATGGTTTGGGATCACTGTTTAAGTCATTTTTTAATATACAGTGGGTTGCGTAAGTTTAGGCAACCATGTTAATGTTCATGATTTTCCTTTATAAATCATTGGTTCTTAACATAAAAAAAATCTGTATATCACATAGGAGACAAACACAGTGATATTTGAGAAGTGAAACGAAGTTTATAGGATTTACAGAAAGTGTGTTCGTCTCCTATGTGATATATTTAACTGTTTTTTTTTTTTATTCGAAGAACCAAAGATTTATAAAGGAAAATCATGAAAATTAACATGGTTGCCCAAACTTTAGCACCCCACTGTAGCTTATGCTGAACAAATGTAATTCTGACACACTTGACATTTACATACATAAATCAAGATGAAATGTTCACATTGGAATAACACTCAACCATTTTTTATTCTCACAGTCACACTTGCTCTCCTTTTTCCTAATCCTGCGCGAGTCCCAGTTTTGACAAGTATTGGCTTTTATTCTATTGAACGGAACTGTGCAATTTCATTAAATCCATCTAGATTTCATTTTAAATGTCAAGGTGAAAAGTGGCGACATAAGTCTCTACAAATAATCAGTCCTGCCAGACACAGACAACACACCATTCAATAATATCAAACCAGATTAACACAAAAGAAAATAAACCAAAAGATTTGTCAAAATGCATGAGATTTGCAGTGCAAAAGATAGCTTTTTTTTTTTTTTTTACAGTAATAACCTTGTCGTCGGATGGAAATAGCGGTATAACAAGGAATAATGCATGTTGAAGGATTTTATTACCCCAAAAATGCTAAAACTGCTTGTACTTGACACTCTTTGTCCTGGGTTTTGTTTGAGGCCATATTCCCATTCGTCTGAGTGTTGTTTCCACATTATGACTGTAATTAACATATTATTACACTTATAGGTACCTACCATGCTTTTTCCATCCTTCAATGTTGAAGGATGGAATGTCAATGTCAATGTGTTCAAATAAAGTTCTATTATCGACACTAATCTTCTTCAGTGTCTTTCAGCATCAGAGCCCATAGTCTTCAATGCAATCACAAAGTACTCCTTTGGTCATATTTGAAGCTTCATGCTCAAAAAGATGATTTGAAGAGAATGTCCCAGTATAGTACCAGTATATATGGAAATGTGTACAATATGATGAAATGCAGAGCAACCTCTTCTTAAACCACAGAATGGAGCATAACAGTGACGTGAAGAGTCTAAATTCCCACTCTGCTGTTCTCTGCAGCTGTTAAGCCACATTCAGGAATATCACAGATTCAATGAAACAGGGACTCGTTTGACTAAAGTACTGAGTATGGTATTTTTTATTTATTATTTAATAATTTAATTTTTAATTTAATGTAATTTGAATTTACATTTACATTTAATTAACTCAATTTACTTAATTAATTAATTCAATTTATTTTTATATTTATTTCATATTTATTTTATATTTATTTTATTATCATTATTACCACATTATTCTGTGGTCCTTCATGAGTTTTTAAAATTATTATTTATTTTGTTCTTGTACCACATGAGGACCTCATGTTGTACTTTTGTTTCAACAGTTTGCTCAAAAAGTTAAGCTAAAATCTGAAACACCTTGAAACTCCAAAGTGATTTTTTTAAAATACATTTTATATTTCTATTTATTTTCAGAGCAAAACAACCCACTCTCACTCAACAGAAGGACAGGGTCGCAGTTATTTCAATAGAAGCACTAAAAATGTCTTCACTTCAGGTGTCCAATATTAATTTGTTTTTCTGTAACACATTATTTAAAATTAAAAAACTTTATTCATAGCAGTATTTGCTACCTACATTTATCTAAAACTTGTCACCAGCAATTTGGTATAATATTTGACTTTCTTACAAATAACTAAAAAGAGACCAACCAGATCAAACCCTGGATTTTTTTTTTGCATATTTGAAGGCTGGTCACATTTTTGAAGTTGAGTTTGGAGGCATGTTTGAGTAATCTTTTGACTCTTCAACAGTATTTGTAGTGCACAATGACGTCATCAATGACAACGCAATGCTCCAACCCAGTTCTGTCGATGATCTGGAAACTCCTGGATGACTCGATGTCTACACAAATCTATGGCCATGTAATTATTATTTTTATTTATTTATTTTTATTTTATCTTTTGATTTTTATTATATTTATACATTTTTTAATTTAATAAAATTGTATTTTTATTCATTTTTATTTCATTTTATTATTATTTTTATGTATTTATTGTTATTAACACTAGACAGTCCGCCGGGCAGCCATTTGTCTTTTTGACCTCTTAGGGCCGCAGGGCAGCCAAATGACGCAAAGGATTATGAAAATTAGGTGTATTTTCCGATGACAATAAAAAAAAAAAAAACTCTATTATCCAATACTGGCTGTAATCTTCAAATGTTTTTACAATAGACTTTAACAGTTATAGTGTTATGCTCACCTTGGTAATTAAAGATATATAGTGGGGTGCCAAAGTTTGGGAAACCTTGTTAATTTTCATGATTTTTCTTTGTAAATCATTGGTTCTTAGGATAAAAAAAAAAAAAAAATCAGGTAAATATATCACATAGGAGACAAACACAGTGATGCTTGAGGAGTGACATGAAGTTTATAGGATTTACAGAAAGTGTGCAATAATTGTTTCAACAAAAATTAGGCAGGTGCATACATTTGGGCACTTTTGTCATTTTACTGATTTAAAACCTTTAGAACTAATTATTGGTTTGGTAACCTCATTGAGTCTTGACCTTCATACACAAGTGAATCTAATCATTAGAAAGGATATTTAAGGCCAATTTCAGGCTTTTTTCTCTTTGCATCTTCTCTGAAGAGTAGCAACATGGGATTCTCAAAAGAACTGTCAAAACGACCTGAAAATAAAAAAAATTAAACATCATGGATTAGGGAAAGGATACCGAAAGCTGTTCCAGAGATTTCAGTTTTCTGTTTTGACAGTTAGGAACATACTGAGGAAATGGAAGACCACAGGCACAGTTCAAGTTAAGGCTCTAAGTGGCAGACCAAGGAAAATCTGGGATAAACAGAAGCAAAAAATGGCGAGAACAGTCAAAGTCAACCCACAGACCAGCACCAAAGACCTACAACATGATTTTGCTGGAGATAGAGTCATTGTGCCCCACTCAACTATGCAGCACACTTTGCACAAGGAGATGCTGCAGGGTAGAGTAATGCAGAAGAAGCCTTTTCTTCGCCCACATCACAAAGAAAGCCGCTCGAGGTTTGCTAAAGCACATTTGGACAAGCCGGCTTCACTTTGGAATAAGGTGCTGTGGACTAATTAAACTAAAACTGACTCATTTGGACGTAACAAGAAGCTTTATGCATGGAGGAAAAACTACAAAGCATTCCAAGAAAAACACCTGAAAATTTCAAGATTTTGGTTGTGGTTCCATCCTGTTGTGGGGCTGTGTGGCCAGTGCAGGGACTGGGAATCTTGTTAAAGTTGAAAACGCATGGATTCCATTCAATATCAGCAGATTCTGGAGACCAATGTCCGGGAATCAGTGACAAAGTTTAAGTTGTGCCGGGGCTGGATCTTTCAACAAGACAACGACCCTAAACACTTCTCAAAATCTACTAAGGCCTTCATGCAGAGGAACAACGACAACGTTCTGGAATGGCCATCTCACTCCCAGACATGAATATTATTAAAAATATGTGGTGTGACTTCAAACCATCAAACCTGAATGAACTAGAGATATTTTGTAAGGAAGAATAGTCCATAATACCTTCAACCAGAATCCAGACTCGCATTAGAAGCTATAAGAAGCATTTAGAGGCTGTTTTTTCTACAAAAAGAGGATCTATTAAGTGTTGAGTTTATTTTTTATTGTGGTGCCCAAATGTATGCACTTGCCTAATTTTGTTTAAACAATTATTGCACACGTTCTGTAAATTCTATAAACTTTGTTTCACTTCTCAAATATCACTGTGTTTGTCTCCTATGTAATATATTTAACTGGATTTTTTATCCTAAGAACCAGTGATTGAATGAATGATGAATGAACAATTGCAACATAAAAGACCAAGACGATAGACAAGGATAAGACAAAACACTTTCCAACATACCTAAACAAATCACGAAAATATTTACACATAAACAAGACGATATGCAATACAAACAAAGATTAAATTTAAGTAAACAAATAGGATTAAAGTAATACTAAAAAAACAAACCTAAAAACATTCAGACATTTAATTACAAATTATGAATAATAATAATAAAATAGAGTGATAGAGATACAGAGTGGCATAATTGATACAATGGGATAATTTAGTGATGATATTAATAAAACAAATTACACAATGAAATAAATTACATCTTTCTCCCAGATATATCCATTTTTATTTAAACTTGACCACCATTTTTTTTTCATAATGGCTTTTTTCTTTTTCATTCCTCCACATCATGATAATGTTCAATGTAACTCAAAAAACCTGAGAAATTCAGGGATGCGGACTTCTGTGCTTTAAAAATAAATATATTCTCTAAAAGAGTGATTACATTAACTAAAGGATTCTATTTTGACTCTCCAACTAATCCCAATATTACTGTGTATTTACTGTGCAGGAAAGACAGTCCTTCATAATAAAGGTAGGGCTGTGTACAAATGTGACAATGCTGATGGTCTTACTTGACATGAGGCTCAATAACAGTGAGACTAAACTCCTCTGGGTTTACAGTGCTGCTGATACATTTTCATAGAGGAAAGCCTGAGTCCGTCGTCTGTCTCATCTCACATCTGCTTTTATTGTGCATCAGAAAGAAGCCGATAACGACAAGGCCATTTTAAAAGAGCCGTCCTTTGGCAAGAATCTCAAAGCAATCTCCCTGCGCTTACATCCCTCAGATCCCTCAAAAAGATGGTTTGTTTTACCATCTGTATCCATTTTTTTCCCTCTGGGGCTCTTGTGGCTTTTATCTTGGATTCTGTCTCCGGCGGGCCTCCATCAAATCACTCTTTAAACCCAGAGTTATTCTTCAGTTGAACAAATTGTATCATTAAGTCCCCTGGAATTGAGAAATCTGTTTTATTCTCCCATCGGAATTGCTTATTACCATCTAAGCCCAGCATTTGTAGTTAATCACAAACGGAAGTCATTTCCATTGTGGTTTCTGCTTTTTGTATTAGCAGTCAGGCCAGGCTTAGTATGGCTTTGAATAAATGGACAACAAAACAATAAGGTTTTGTTTAAGTATTTTGTTTTACTCATGCAAGGGATGACTGATGGCAGACCCTCTCTTTTCCATAAAGATTGAGCATAAAAAGGTACGATTACATATAAGAGTATGGATGCACTGATTCTACCTGACATTTACAAATGTGTTAAATAATCAGGCAGCAAATTGAGATGTATAAACACAAGATAGTGCAGTTCTCCTATAGTCCCTATGGTTACCATTTCACTTTACACTAGAAAGCCTGGGGTATAAAATGCCCAGAGGTTGGGGGAGTGTAGCCGAGGAGGAGGGCTGTTATGGAGGAGGAGAGTGTAGCCGATGAAGGGGAGTGTTTGGCGGGTGTGGGTGGGGTGCCTGCAGGGAACCAGGGGTGGTGCAGTTGGGGTAGTGTAGCCGAGGAAGGAGGCTGTTTTGGGGGCAAGGGTGGGTGAACTGTGGTGGGTTGAGGGATCCAGAGGAGGCAAAGGAGGAGAGTGTAGCCGATGAAGGAGAGTGTTTGGCGGGTAATAATAATGTTTATATTTTATTTTATATTTATTTATTTATTTTTATTATATTTTTATACTACATTTATCCTGTTACTTTACTTAACACTAGAAAGCCCGAGGTAGAAAGCAAAATTTCATAATAATTCCAGCCATAAACGCAGGCCGTCCGGGGGGTAGGTACACGGCTGTGCACAATGAGCACAATGAGCACCAATTAGGGTCCCAGGTGCATAAATCAGCAGCTGCCGTCTGGTAACGGTCCATTTTAGCACACATTCCTCAGGGATTTTGACGCCGCACGACGGACCTTCTGCCAAAACAGCCAACATGAAAAAAGCTCTCCGCACTCAACAGGCTTTGGACAATGTCCTGGACCAACTCAACCTTTGCGATTCAGATGGAGAAGACATAAACATCGAGCTGAGTTCGG
>JAADKR020145836.1:0-19636 GCA_011763505.2 Lythrypnus dalli | reverse complement strand
TCAGGTCTCTGCACTGGCTTCCTGTTGCTCAGAGAATAGACTTTAAAGCAGCTCTGCTTGTCTACAAGTCACTTCATAGTCTCGCTCCAAAGTACATCTCAGACATGTTACTGTCATATGAACCACCTCGGGCTCTGAGAACCTCAAGGAGAGGTCTCCTGCTGGGTGGTGAATTCGGTCGGGATACTTTTGAAGCATGGGCTACTTTTGAAGCACAAACAAAATATTTGAATAGTAGTATTTTCTCCAGTAAATACTTAAGCACTTTCACTTGTGTAAAGCATAAGTGGAATGATTTCTAATTATAATGAATGAGATAAAAGCCCTACATCTACAGATGAAGAACCCAACTTTAAGAATCACTGCTCTAGTACTATTTTCCCACCTCTCTCCATTTTTCTCCATGAGATATTGCTAACCTTTAAGCTGAGTAAGAAGACACATGGCATCGATCTGTGTTCTCATCTTCAAAAGTATCTTCAAAATAGACCCACAGACACACACATGTTCCTCTGTCAGAATGCTTCCATCAGTGACGCACATGAGCCCCTCCACAAACGGAACTTTATCTCCAGTATTTGTGAGGTTTGCCCTTTGGACTGAGACCAAAGAAATGGCGCTTTTTTATCGTGTCTTTTTACAGCCATAAAACTCATGCCAGGCACCTATTGATTCAAATTGTCTAAAAATAAAAACATTTTTGCTTTTGAAAAACGTGACTGTCTATAAAAGGTTGTACCACAATAAATGAAAAGAGGCCTCAACTGTCTGACAAATAATTTTTAGTGTAAAAATCTTTCACTTCAGTTGCCTACTGTGTAGTTGATACTGATTCTTACTGATTTATTTTATTTTGTAATATGCACCAATTTTGGAAGTTATTATTGCATTTGTTTTGCTGTCTATTTTTTCGATTGACAACTGCCTTATTAATGATTAACACTCAGTTCGACAGAGACAACACTATTTCTTTAGAAGAAAGCCTAATGTGTTTAAGGGGAAACACTACAGAGCACCAAGGAAAATCATACATTTTCACTGTAAGATGTAAGTGCACTAATGAAATCAATGATGATCACTTACTGCGTGTTAAGAGCTTTATGTAGGATGTAAACATTTCAGTGGAGGAGTCGTCTATGTTTAGAAAGATTGGTAAGTTTGCATTTCCCTGGATGCTCACATTAAAATAGTGCTGCAAATATGAACAAACATGAAAACAATAGTATTGTCTATAACTTTATACTTGGTTATTTATTTTAATGTATCCATTTATTACATTTATTACACAAAAAAATGTTCTTATGCTCTTTTCATACCTAAGTGCTGTTCCTTGTTCCCTGAGCGCAGCAGTGACTGAATTTTAGTCACTTAAATATTTTTTTTAGGTACAGGTCTAAAGGCTTTTTTTCTTATTCCCATAATATATAATGCATGTTTTTACCGGTGCTGTTCAGAGGCCGTTCCTCGTCCTCAGGGGTCACAGTGGCAGCATTGGACACATGTTGACCGTCCTCTTCATACACTTCATCTGTGCCCTCCTCCTCTTCCTCCTGGTTTTCATCGATGTGGAGCTCCTCTGTGTCATGTGCCGCCGGTTTATTGCCTTTCACAGGTTTAGTCCCATCCGGATCCACCGATTTCACTATGAACTTGTATTCAAGGCCTGAGCACAAAAGGAAACTATAGTTACTCATAGCCAGCAATGTTTAGTATTTCTGGCAAAAGTATAATCCAAAATGTTACACAGTGTGCCTTTCTGTCAATTCTTTGCTCCAATATCTGTACTTTACTTGAAGGCCCTATACATTCTCTTTGATTGAAAGAGGGCGCAGGTAAACTCTATTGTTAGATGCAATGTACATTCATTCCTGACACATTTTTAACATCCCAGTTCTTCACAGAGATGACTTTATATCAATGTTTCACAACTTGCGGGGTCACTTCTCTGAGTCACTGCCACAGAAATACTAGAAAACAAGCCTGAAAATTGATGATGACATGATAAATCTACAATTGCTTTCCAGTTAAGTGCACAGTATTATTTACAATATACTACATTTCGATCTATTACTTAAAAAAATCTGGTATATGGTCTTGAGTACTTCTTCCACCACGGGCAAATGCAAATGTTTTTAAGTGCTTATTGAGTGAAATGTTCTCCAATATGGCTTAAAAGTTTCATAGTCATATCATTTTTTTTTTGCTTTTGGACAACGTTAAATAAAGATCTAAATCTAATCCTCTTCCATGTCATTTTCCCAGCCTTGTTGTGAATGAGCATGTCCCACTTGTAGCCCATGTGCGTGTGCCTCTGCTCTGTGGCCGGCGGGGCGTGTTCCTCCGACAGAACGAGCAGATGGCTCACCTCAGAAGGTCACGCCGCAGCCACAGGAGCTCCTCAACACACAACGACCAACACTGACACACAACAACCAACACTGACACACAACAGCACAAAACGGAGCACACCCCCTCCACGGAGAACAAGGGGACAATGTGCACTCACCGCACTTGTCCACCACCTCCTGAGTGACCAGCTCCTTCACTTCAGCCTCCTGCACACAGTCACACACAAGATATTAGGATTACTGTATAAAGATGGGATAATGTGCTTTTTGGTAATGAATGATATATGTATAAATTAGTTCCTCTCTGCTTCTGTAGCTTTATTGGTAGAAAACACTTCCTGGGATCACCATTGGTTAAAATTCGTTGAGCAGTAGTATTTGAATTGTTCTTTTCCTTTTTTGTTTGACCATTTGTGGTTCTTCCCAAGATGACGTCTGTATCTATCCGGGTTCCACATGCATTACTAAGCCCCTCCTTCCCTTCAAAATAAAAGTCTGGCTCCATGCGGTTTGGACGTGTCGGGACCAATGGGCGGGGATAGGATGTCTCTTTGGCACCATCTTGATTGTACACACTACGCAGGTCTATCACTTTGAATGGGACGGGATGTGCTTCAATTCTTCTCCTGTTATGATATATCTCTGGTTAGGACTAGTTACCAAAACACAGGATGAGTATATATTTTTGAAATAGTGCAGGTTTGGCAAATGTCTTTTGAAGATGTCTTTCGTCAAAGACAAAGTCACAACTATTTACACAAGCAGTTATTTATAGTGTCTAAACAAAAATAAAAGTCAGACATTAGACTTTTAAATCATGTCTATATTACTTTTAGCATGTTATTATATGACCTTTGTGGTATTTACCGATAGTCCGGGCTCTCCTTTGTCTCCTTTTATTCCTCCAATCCCCACGGTTCCCTAAAAAGACACACATCGTCGTATTTAATCAGGAAATAATGCAACAAACCTGTGGGCTACTTTTACTGTATGCATGATAGGAAAAGCAGACATTTTTTTGTGCAATCAAATGTACGATCTGGATAATCAGCCCAGATACTATAATTGTGAAAGGGGTTGGAATTCCACAAGACCCTGAAGTGGAAGGACGACATCATCATCTGTGAGAAGCTCTGCCCAAAAATTGCACTTGTAAGTTGTGTTGATGAACATGTCGCAGACTCACTGTCAGTCCTCTCAGTCCGGGAGAGCCTGGTTCTCCCTTCACACAGGGCTTTGTCCGCCCTCTGCGACCTCTGTCTCCCTGCAGAACCAAGAGCAAGACATGAGGACATTAATCCAACTGTGAGGAGACTGTAACAGGTTAAAAAATGTGAGTTGACTCAACTATGACAGAACTAGGTCAAAAATAGGACTAAAAAAGCAACAACAAAAAAAGAAAGACATGCACATCCAAAGCAGATAGGCGTGGTCATGTAGCATCATAACAGTCTACAATTTAAAATAACTATTGTAGCTGCAGATTTTTCAACTTGGTTTATGGTTAATATCTCTTATATCTTACTGGACCTATCCACAAAAACTGTAGTATAATGTCTTCAATCTCAGCACATATGAAATACAGTATGATCATCTTCTCATAAAGGTGGCAATATTGTGCCTAATGTTGGTCAGCAGAAAGGCCTTAACTAAATAGAGTTTTTTTTTTTTTTAAAAGAGTTTCTTCATGGAAATGTATGAACCCTGCCCTACATCTGAGATTATGGCATCATGAAATTGGAGGGCACAAATGCATCGTCCCGGTGGACACCTCAGACTGTCATGGATGATGCAGGTCTCATCTATACAACTCCTGAGGGACCTCATCTCCCTCTGGCCCAGGACGCCCTGCCTCGAGACAGATGACCTCCACAGTCACTTGAATGGCAAATGAAAAAGTAGTGAATGTGTGTGAAACACACTTCAGTTTTACTTTTAACCCAGGTGGATCAAAACAATTACATTTGCTTGCAAGCAGTGATGAACCTGATCTGTGTCCAATCAAATTGTATCGGATCTAAATATGTTCATCTCTAAATTTGTTCTAAACCATTTCTGCTGTTGATTGCCCTGTAGAACTGAATGCTTTCATTGTAGCTGTTCTGTATAGAACATAAATCCCTGGTTGTAAGTGCAATAATAGACCTCAAAGTGTCTATTATTTGTTATTTGGTGGTGTTTGATATAAAAATCTAGGAAACCACCGTCACAGATAACAAAAAAGACACAAATATTGACTGCTCTTAATCTTTGCTGTGAAAATGAGAGACTCCTGCATATGATCCACATATGACAGGTTTCCTCATTACTGTGCTCTGGACTGGTCACTCCTTGGGTTGAGTAATTGTAGCTGAAAGGAACTAATTGAGCAAGATACCAGTGGAAAGCTGCTGACCAAAATAGACCTGTGTCCATAAGTTCCTTAGATCAAAGCAGACAGTGACAACGGCAGTGCAGTTTAATGCTCTTTTGTTGGATGTAAACACTCTATGGTCTACCTCCCAAAACCAAAACTCAAAAGGCCTGGGCACATATCATTATAGTTGTGAGCAGGACTAAAATATTGTCAAAGGCTTTTCTTAGTCATTCAAATTGACATATTGTTTTATCCATACAGTATTAACCTCCTCACTCACTGTCACGGAGCGTACTAAAATGTAAACACGTCTTGCGCACTTCCTAAAAAGCCAAGATTATGAGTTGTCCGAAATGTTTAGAAAAGCAGTGATTAATGTCTTGACTTAATAAAGAGTTTGACTTTTCTATTCCCGTCTCTGACAGAGCTGACAATGACACAACAAATAACAGTCACAATGTGCGGCAGAGCATGACATTTAGGCTTCATAAAGTTCCATTTGGTCGCTTTGTAATGGAGTTTTTGATCTGCATTTGATTATGTAGTACTGTTTCGATAAGAAGGGCTGTCAGGATGCACCAATGTTCTTGTTCTTGAAGGGTTTCAGACATCGCAACATTGTTTAAGTCTATGGTGTTTAAATAAGACAGGAGCCGGCTATTGCAGATATTTGGAGTACATTGGTAAATTTTGGTGGACCACATCATCAAAATAAGTGTTTATCTTCAGTATTTGTAGATTTTCTTTGAGATATAGCTATTTTTTGATACAGAAATTCTGGCTTGGGCTTCCATCTGTTCATCCGTGCCTAAAAGGTAAATAGCATCACTTTTCCACCTACAGCAAGTACTCAAAGCACTTTACATCCATCCATCTATCTCCAGCCTCTCTATTGATCTCTCTACAGTTTGACTTATTGCTTCCTTTTAATCAATGCAACTTGAAATAGATAAGAAGCCAAGACACTATAGACAGTTTGGGGAAACTGGGGCAAAAACTTGAATAAAGGCATAAATTCCTTGTAAACATGCAATATTTCATCTTACAATAATTATAACATGTCTCCACCCAAAGAACAAACACTAACAATGACATATTTATGTTGGATATTTAAGAATACATTACTTTGGAGCCACTGTTGCCTCTTGGTCCGGGAGATCCTGGTGGCCCTTCATCTCCATCTCTTCCTGGGTTTCCGGCTGAGCCTTTGAATCCAGGAAATCCAGCGAAACCAGCAACACCCTTAAAGTGTATTAAAGGGGACACATTTTGTATGTGGGACCTAAAATAGACTTGAAAACATCTGTGAGATTTAAATAGCATCAATGAAATACCAGGGCTCAGTGTCAAAGCAGTGTCCCTGGTTTAAATGTTGTTGCTGTATATTTCTCTCATTTACTGCCGTTCACATTGTTAGCTGTGTTCTTATTCTCTCATTCACTCACCTTGTCTCCCTTCTCTCCGATTTTCCCGTCAGCACCATTGAGTCCTCCGTCTCCTTTATCACCCTGAAAAAAGCAATATGTATTCTAATCTTGATGATATTTCCTTTTGAGATTACACATGAAGGATTCTTTTTCACTTGATGTGATGAATTACCTTTCGTCCTGTGAGACCATTTAACCCAGGAATCCCAGCTGTTCCATG
The DNA here is from genome assembly GCA_011763505.2 of Lythrypnus dalli. NCBI lineage: Eukaryota > Metazoa > Chordata > Actinopteri > Gobiiformes > Gobiidae > Lythrypnus > Lythrypnus dalli. Next base: position 13,285 of record JAADKR020145836.1, on the reverse strand, counting down.
CAGCCCCATGTCACCCTGTTGACAAAGACAAGCCAATAGTTATGGATTTAATTCATGGGATGGAGCATCGATTTTGTACATTTAGGATGTAGTCAAGAAGACTTTCTGATGCCAAGACCCAACTGGAAGCAGTTTGTGGAATTAGTTTGGGTTAATGATTCAAACATTGTGCAAGGATGAAACAGACATAGGATTTTTCCAATACATTTGAAAGTCTTAATTTACCTCATTCATTTAGGGGTGGTAAAGGTTAACACATTGCGCAGAAGTATGATAGTGATATACAATTTCACTTGAAGGAGAATACACGTCAAATTAGCCAAAACTGCACATATGACATACGTCTATTTTTAAAGATAAGCTAAGTTATATAAAAAGCTACAGTATATTTGAAAAAGTCCAAAAAAGCTGAATAAACCTCACTTACTTTTTCTCCATCAAATCCAGGACTCCCAGTTCGACCAGGGATGCCTCGGAATCCCTAAATGCACACATTCATTTACACAATATTAAACATAAAGTGCTGGGATTATTAAGTGTAGTGTACCTTCTCCCCATTCCCGCCCATGTCTCCAGGTAAACCAGGTTCACCAGCATCTCCCTGCAAAACACAGTGAGCGGGGGACAGAGCATGTATTTGCTTACTGGGACTTTAACATCAATAAAGAAGCCTATTACTATGACTTAACTCTGTTTTAATACAGCAAAGAAATAAAAATGAAAAAAGGCTCTCTAATCCATTATCAAGATTTGGTTCTTTTTGTTTGAAAATGCTATGTTTGTCCACTCATCATTGTGTTGACAGTTTAAGTATCTGCCAAAACAATTCTGAAAGAGAAGACCTTCATTTACAGCATTTGTGTATCAAAGGTTCTTTTTTCAGTTCTTTTCTTTTCACTACAACACTTTTAAAAACTGCAATCATGTCTTATTCATTGCGCAATCCTTCCATCCAATAACAATGAAAAACCACATGCCATTTGTATAAATCTCTTTCAACAATTTTCTCAGGGAGGAATATAAATGGTCAACAAGAAAACAATTAAATAAACAAATAGACTTTAAACTGTCTCTATTTGTAAAAGTCTCCATTTTAGTAATAGAGCAGTCGGAGAAGACTGTACCTGGCTGCCTTTGTCCCCCTGGAGTCCAGTGTCTCCTTTGTCTCCCATGGCTCCATCCACTCCATCATCTCCATTACGACCCTGTACAGTAACATTATGCATTAACAGTATGTCATGCAGAAAAATATGGCAGTACTATATAACAACTGCACATTATTAAGCATTCTTATTCCTAGTAATTTGTTTACCCAATATAAGCACCTAAATAGCTAATCCCTGTATTGCTTTATTGATATGTAGATCACCCTGACGTCCTAAATTGACAATATTGACAAATTTGCAATAAAGGCTATCTCCTACAAATCATTATATCAGCAACATTTATTTAATTAAATATTCGTTTATATTCTTTTTTTACATCAAACTGCCAACCTATAGACATTAGAGTCTCTATGAACAGAGCTACAGCAGTTCCAGTCGTACTGTATGTCATGGCCTTAATCAGTTGTTTATGGTGCTTCAACTACTGACACGTTGAATTATACTATACCATTACTCCATTAAGACCAGGCTCCCCAGTATCTCCCTGAAAAACAAACAAAAGTATAACATTTGTTTCAATATTTAGTGTTAAAAAAAAAAGTCCAGTACTTGCCTTCTGTCCGACTGGTCCTCTGGCTCCGAAGCGGCCGATTGCGCCCTTTGTCCCTGCATCCCCTTTTAAACCCTGTCCAGGTGAAGGTGAAGTTTAAAGGTTTTAAAGAAGTCAACAGTAATAATAATGCATTTATTTTATATAGTGCTTTTCCACATGCTCAAACTCACTTTACAGTATCTTGTGTATATTATTCAGTCACACCATACTTGGTTGTGGTTACTACAGTAGCAGTAGCAGTAGCAGTAGCAGTAGCAGTAGCAGTAGTACTAGATTGACGGAAGCAAGGCTGCCAATCTGCACCATCCATTCACGCACCATTCAGCGTCTTGGCCTATTTCACATGTTAGTGCTAGAGGAAAGAGGAGCACCCGGAGGACACCAGAGGAGAACATGCAAACTGCACACAGAAAGGCCCTGCCCAGGTGGGAATCAGACTCTTTTTCTGTGAAGCACGAGTGCTAACCACTGTGCCACCATGGCCCACCCAAAATAAAATAAAGTTGGTTAGTACAGCTGAAACTTACAGTAGGATGTTTTTACAAAAGCCTTAAAAGCTGAAGTGCCGAGGACAGAGATATAGCAATAAACGAGACACATGTTCAATTATGAATAAACACTCAAAGTTTCGTAATAAACCGGACATCAACATTTCTCACACAGTTGACCAGTTGTCCAGAGAAAGACTGGATGCCAAAGAAAAAGAATATTTCATGAATAAAAACAAAATGATTGCAGATGAAGATTCATATGAAGTGGATCCCTGTTTGTTCAGTGGTGATTTTTCAATCTTGTCTCCCCTAAATTAATCCACTGTCTCATTGTTATTTGATACCATGCTCTTTATACAAGTTGACATTAGTTGTTATATTCCAAGTGATTATCGGAACGTTTAATTTGATTACAAATAACACAAATATCAAATAGCAATTACACAAATATCAAATATGTATACATCCGAATGAGCTGAGCTCATTCTGATGTCATCCAGATCTTTCTCATCTAAATTCTGATTGAGGCCTGCAATCCATAATAATCCTTTTCCTTTCTTTTATTTAGATAATTTTTCTGTCTGCTCTGCCTGATTTTGCAAAACTTTAGGTAAACGGTATTACTGCAAATGATTTTCTCTGATCTGCTGTGACGAACAAGACAATAGTTCACTTTTTTGCTGTTTCACTTCACACAGTTTGTTTGTTTTGATCCTTAATTAATACATTAAATACCATTCCATTCCAAACCATGGTTTTGGTAGAGGAGTATCTCTGTCATAATAATAATAATAATAATTATTATTATTATATAAAGCTGAATAAAATCGTTCACCTTTATATGCACAACACACCCCAAAACTAACCTCTCAAAAAAAATCACTATTTCATTGATGACCACATAACTTCTTTAACTTAGAATGGTTACCTTGAATCCCGGAGGACCGTCCTCTCCTTTTTCTCCTTTGTCTCCATCAAAACCAGGTGGACCTCTCTCCCCCTAAACACATTGAATAACAAATATTGTAGTAGAATTTCAATGTTGAAGGTTTAATTGTTAGAGGATTGAAGGAAACTAAACTCACTGCATCTCCTTTGATTCCCTTGAACCCTCGAGGGCCCTGGATCTGAAGCACACTTCCCTGTTAAAAACACACATATTCCATGAAGTTCTAATGATATCAACATAAAGTATTAGATCTTATCTCAGTGAAGGACAATGAAGGACTCACTCTCTCTCCTCTGATGCCAGCGACCCCACGCTCTCCCTGAATGGAACACATTGACATGAGTGACATTTGTTTACTTACCTATGGGCATATCTCACATGTCACATTAAGGTCTATGTCTGATGACCTATTTCCCGAATCACTTTACCTTGTAGGACAATTAAGTTCAATTTCTGCTCCTGTAGGAACGTGAAAGGTCATTTGGTGCCTGATTGAGTGTGATTAATAAATCATGCTTGAGTGGTGAAGAAAAGAATGGACAAATATATGTCCTCCACAGTGGACAGTGGAACCAAGAGCAAGCCACATTTCTGCAGGAAGTGTCTGCAGGAACTTTCATGTGAAAGGATTCCACTGAATATTCAAACATATTTAATCATATGCACTACAGTTTGGGGTTTTTACAGTGATGTAATTGTATTCAGGAAGTACAAAACAAGGTGCTGAAAAGGTGAGAAATAAAAACCTAAATTAAACAAGGTTAACCCAAGGATTACTCTAAACTTGTGGATGAACTGAAATACTACTCCACGCTTGTTTTTGACAAGGGAGCAACGTTATATCATGGTTTCACGCTCAAAAAAGTTGATTTTGCATGACATGCCCCCTTTAACGCTACTACTTACAATATGTACATCCTTTTAGTGGAAGCAGAAACTGAAAAGCCAAAGCCACATTGAACACAATCCTCTAAGTGGATAGATTCAGCATTTTTGATAAATGTCTAAGCCTAAAGAATGCAGTGTACAAGTCTAACAAGGATTTCAAAAAGTTACTCAAGTAATAGTAACAGAGTGTAACTCATTACTCTGCACTGTGAGCAGATGGGTTCCTTTGAGACGACACGTTCAAATGCCAAAGCTTCTGCTGCCAACTTTCACCAGTGACGCAAAAACAGCTTTTGACTCAATGTTTGTGTCAATTAATCACAAAATGGAGGACACAATTTGGGGACTTTATTACTGTCTCGTTTCGAGAAGGTGTCAAACATTTGGCGCAGCCCAAAAATATCATTCTCAAAATGAACTGTGAACTATGAATACCGCACTGTTGCCAAACCACTTGCATTCTAATAGTAATGTACAGTAATGCATTTATCAAATACGTACCTTTTCACCCTTAGTGCCTCGATAGCCTTTGATACCCTGAAAAATCAAATTATAACCATAAAATATAAGATTTAGGCTACTATAAACTATTGTTTTAAATGAGAAAACCAGTTTTGAGTTCTGTTTACCATATTCCCTGCAGTGCCCTTATCACCTGATGACCCCTTTTCTCCCTAAAGATATACACACACAAAACATTTTACACAGAAATACATCAAAATAAATCAAAATCATTTTAATCCTCACCTTTGTCCCTGATAAACCCACCAACCCCCGGGCTCCAGGCTCTCCAGGAATGCTGTCCCCCTGAGGACACACACAGAATACAAAGATTCTTAAATAGAATCAGAATCCACTTTATTGCCATTGATAAACTTTTATTTATAAGGCCATGCTTGGACGACTGTCCTCCCACATCTGTAATCTAATCACATGCAGAAGTGTCGATTCTTACAGTCTGCATTCAAATGATCATTTGTTACAATGTCTCCATCTGCTCGCACTGAACTGGGAAAACGGGCTTTTGTTTATTCTAGTCTTTATTCAGTCCACAGAAACAAAAAGAAAGTTTTATGAGTCACCTTGAGTCTCTGTCTCTAAAACTGAAAAGTCAAGTTAGAAATCTAGGAGTAATTATGAACTAGAGCTGAGAAGGGAGTGGTCTCCTGCAGATGCCAGAGTCAGGACTAAACACAGTGAGGCTGCATTTCAGTTTTACGCTGCTAAACTCTGGAACAGACTTCCATAAGATGTGAGACAAACCTCAAAGCTGTTCAAATCCAGGCTAAAAACTGTTTTTTTTAGCTGTGCATATGACATTGAAGAAATAAATGCTTCCAATGTTTGTAAGACTTCTAAAACCGAATAATGTTGGAGTGAGGCAGTCTCTTCTCTAAGTATAAGTTCTCTGTATAAAAACCTTGTGGAGAGTATCCTCACTTTTAACATGCGGATGTCGTATGGCAACCTCAGCATGAAGAATGGAAATAAACATAAGAGGATCGTGATCTGGAACTCAAAGATCATTGGGCAGCCACAAAGGTTTTTAAACAGTTGGGAAAGAAGGCTGAGGGCATTATAAATTACACTAAAAACTGAAAGTCTCTTGGTTACTTAGAAAAGCAGTTAAAGCTGTAACACAGTACCGTACTTGCAACATTATGGAGGTTCATGGTTTTAAATCTACAAGGTGTTCGGACTTTTGCATTTTGATCCAAACTTTCACACCCCACTGTAAATAGTAAATACACTGATCCTGATTGTGACACTAACAGCACACGATCCCAACAAAGTATCCTACTGTTGGTGTGATGTTAGAAACAGGACAGAGCTTTATTCATCAATATGTTTTCTTCACGTTTCACTTTATTCAAACTGGTGTGACAGTAGTTGTTTTTATGACTGGTTGGTTTGTTTTCGGGGGAAATGTTTGCCTTGACACTGCCTTTTGGTGACGTCTGTAGTGACGTTTGCAAAATCAATTCCTTCCGAGATCAATATTGCCTCTTGCAGTGATTAAAGGGTTAAATAATGTTGCATGTGTAGCAAATGATCACAAAATGCCAAAAAAACACTCACTTCATTTGCACAGCCCCTTTGAATGGACTTCGCAAGCAAAGTAAAAATATATGTATATATATATATATTTTACCTTGTCTCCTTTTGCACCAGGAATTCCAGGAGTCCCCTGAGGAAATGATAAAAATACAAATGTCCAAAGTAATAAAGAATATATATTAGTAAATGACCTAAATGAAAGTGTGTACCTGAGTGCCTGGAGGTCCCTTGAGTCCTTGTGTTCCTGGTGATCCGTTCTTCCCTCGTTTCCCTCTGTCTCCCTGCACCAGCACAGAGACACACTCAGAATGAGACTAATATTTACCCAGGGGGGGAAAGATTTCATTCATTTAGTCTGTGGCAATTCGGATATCACACATTATTCAATTATGTGAAATAATTGTTTTTCGCTGCTCTGGTTCTGAGAATGTAGTGCATAGTGTCCGGACATTTGTTTCTATTTATATCATACAGTGACAGTTTATATTGCTTGAAACATGGAAAAAAAAAAAAAAATCTTGATACCAGGTAAATATCAGGGCAAAGTTACCCAAGTATTAAGACAAAGCACAACGTTAACGTAGAGGGATCTCTTGAATCAACAGTTTCTGCATTACCTTAGTTACCATGGATCACTTTTCTGAGGCATGGACAGTGCAGGCATGGACACTGTAGTGCTCTTTAACATCAGCGTCAGCGCAGGACTATTGTTCTAGGTCTATATTCTCCTCCTCTCGTTCAGAACAAAGTGTTTTAATCACAGTGGGACACACAAAGCCTGTGGTGTCCAGTGAGAGTGTAGAAAGACTATAATTGCTCAATCAAAGTGCATGAGGATGCAGCGTGACGAAAGGCAGGAAGAGAAGAAGTGGCCTGGTCTGAACACAGAGACAACCTGCACGTCACACACGAGGCTCCAGGCTGCACTGACTCTGACTCCAAAACAAGTGCAATAAAGGGGCAGGTTCTGTCGGGTCTGACTCATGCGTCCGGTAATGGTTCAGGTCAGGGTCAGTCTTTCTTCTTCTGTGGACCCAGCACCAAATGGCCCACGGTCAGGCAAAAAAGAGTAGGAGTCCATGTAGAAACAGTCCTACCCAAACCATAACTTGCCATTGTGTGCAACATTTATTAGAACTTATTAGAACCCTGCAGTTTGTTGTTGACTGATCCCCCTTTTGTCTTCCGTCAGTCCTCAAAGACGTACCTCTCTGCCGGGCTCCCCAGTGTCCCCCGGAGGTCCTCTCAGCCCAGGGAAGCCCTGTCCACCGGCGTTACCCCGGATGCCCTGTATCCCCTGAGCACCAGGGGGCCCCGGCTCCCCCGGCTCTCCCTGCGGCGACAGACAAAACAAAAGCACAAAGTAGAACAGCCACTTAAGGGTCAGTTGTTTCATGTAATGTTACATCTGGACCTTAAACTACGCTGGAATAAATTGCTTTTCCATTAAGTCCTCACTTTTATCACTGACATGTTCAAAACAATTTAGAAAATGAACGCAGCCACGGAGTCAATTTAACTTACTAAATTAAAAGAGTGAAAGTCAATCACAGAGAGTGTGATTGAAAAGCTGAGGGGGGGTTAATTGGATTAGCAGATGTACATTGAATATGAAAGTTCCAGTACAAAGCCACATTGCGGAACACTCCTGATAAGCCAAAATGATTAAATAGATTGTTATAAAAGTCAAAACATAAACTAACATGCCAGTGACACCCAAACTCCAGTGTTCAGCCAGATACAGACTGTGCTCTTTTTTCTGTGCTCCATCAAAATAAAACATTTTGTATTGAACCCTCATGTTTGGCTCCTGTAGTGAGACGAGCTGGTGACGTGCCACTCCAGGAAAAGAAATGAATGAGGTCAAAGAAGTAAACCCACCATTTATAGTCAGTATAGCTTACAGTGGAAATATTATGCAGAATTATGGCTTTAGAAATATTATTATAGACATCACAGCATTGATATTTATGTGTTATTGGCATAGAAGTGATGTCTATGTAAGGATACGGTTAAGAGTGGAAAAGACAGGAAGTGAAAACCCATACCACTGAGATCAATGTACTGATGTTGGATTATGGGCTTCAAAGATGTAGAGGACAGTTTTACTTTGTGTAAAAAATGTGCTTCTACCGAGAAACCTGCTTATAATATAGAAAATAATCCAGGAAGTACAGACTGGCGCATGTTAGCAGCAGAATTGTAGTGAAGCTTTAACTCGTCGGCTGAGTTGAGGACGTCATCAAGTCTCTTCAATTTATGACCAGAAAACATCCTCAACTCAATCAACTCAGCCCAGTCGATGATTTAAAACTTTACTACCATGAACACTTCCTGTATAACTGGGAGCAATAGAAGAAGAAACAACCAAAAAAGAAATAAATATTTATAAAGAAAAAAAAAAGTGATTGAACTCAATACCTTCTGTCCAGGAGGACCAGCTTGGCCTTCAGGTCCTCTGTAGCCGATACCTGGCTCTCCCTAAAAGATTATTTTTATTATTTTATTCATTCATTTATTTTACTTCATATACAGCTCAATAATAATTAAAATATCACCAAGTGTCAAAAATGAGGTTACCTTATGTCCTTTTTCACCAATGTCTCCCTAAAACACAACAGACAGGTGTTAGACTGACAGTGACAGTGGCAGGTTTTATGTGCCCAAATAACTCGAAAATGTCAAAAGTCAAAAGAATCCAGCAGAGTAAGCAGAACTGTCCACACATTCCCAAAGAGAATCACTAAAGATCGCTTTATTCCACTCTCCTGTCATCAAACGCAGAGAAAGAAAAGCAAACATCTGAGAGCTTTTTTCATTGTTTATTTTACGACAGCCACAAACAGGATCTCCCTCTCCAGCTGACACTCGACATGAGGCAGAGCCGTGATATGTTCCTAAGCCAGTGGCATGTTTTTATGTGGCACTGGTGGGTTTGCAGTGGGGGAATAATGACGAGGGTTTATTTTGTGTGATCAGTGGGTTGTTAACAGTGACTCAGCGTCTTCCACAATAGACAGACATGAATCTCTCACAATAACAATAGGGCCAGAATCTTCACTGTTACATCAATCTCAGACAGGTCCTGAGAATACGCAGGAGAATGTTATGGCATCAAGTGAGAAGAACTTTGGAAAGAAGATTTACTCAACATACATCCATATTAGTCCAGTGCTCAGTTCTCTGTACTGGCTTCCTATCACTCAGAGAATATACTTTAAAGCAGCTCTGCTTGTGTAAAAGTCTCTTCATGGTCTAGCACCAAAGTACATCTCAGACGTGTTAGAACCATATGAACCATCTCTGTTCTGAACCTCAGGGAATGGTCTCCTGCTGGTCCCAGAGTCAGGACTAAACACAATGAGGTCTTGTGCGGTTAAATTCTGGAACAGACTTCCAGAAGGTGTGAGACAAGCGTCAACTTGACTGTTCAAATCCAGGCTGAATGCAGTCCTCATTAGCTGTGCATATGACACTGAAAGTTTTTTTTTTGTCTTCTGTAATATATGACATCTTTATGTAATTAATTTATGATCATATTTATGTTTTATGGATTTGATCTGCTTTCTGCTGTAATTATATATAACGGTGAAGCACGTTGAATTGCCTTATGTACAAACTGCGCTTTACAAATAAACTTGCCGATAGACAAATAATGTGGGCTTTGAAAGACTGGAGTTTCCTGCTCTTTCATTCACACACGGAGCACCACCATGGGGATCATTCAGTCTGTGTTTATATTCACCTTATGTCCTCGTGGCCCGCTCTCCCCTGGCTGCCCCTGCCACATAAAAAAACAAATTATTGATGGTTGCCTGACATTAAAGAAAGATTGATGCACTAATCTTCCTGGAGAGTACCTTAAACAGGAAGTACTCTGGGGGGTATGGATACGGCTGCTGGCCTTCAGGGTCATAGGCTTCTTGTCTCCGTCTCTCCCAGTCCATCCTCTCTCTCTCCAGCTCCTCTTCAGTCCTGTCCGGGCCCACATCAGGATCCACGTCCTCATCGGTGTCCCCTCGGGGTGGATCTTGGTCCCCTGTCCCCACTGTCCCCCCTGTCCCCCTCTGTCTCTCCTGTTCTAACTCTGCCTGTCTCTCTCTCTCCAGCTCCTCTCGTTCTCTCTCCATTGCCAGCCTGTCCCTCTCTCTCTCCTCCTCCAGCTTGTCCCGGTCCAGGTCTTCATCGTCAGTGGTCCACTCATAGTCCCCACTCTCCTCCTCTTCATCATAAATGGTATCATAGCTGGGCTCTGTGGGTTTTATATCCCCCTCAATGGCTTCTTCGTTCACATTTTCACTCTCTGTGGCCAGGTAGCTGGTCTCCCTTACGCCTGGTTTACCACTTGACCTTTGTGGGTTTTCCTGGTTTTTGTCCTGGACAAAAATATGGTATAGGATTTCAGATGGGATTTCAGATGGGATTTCAGATTTAGATGATTTATCGTGATTGATCATGACTCATGGAGGAGATACCATTTATATCGCATCTATATATTACACACTTTAACTAGATTTTTCTTTTTTTTTTAAGAAACCCTGAAAGACAAACTTAAAATATGGTTGGGGTTGTAAACCTTCTGCCTTTTGTTTAGACCAATCAGAACCAAAACTGATAACAATACTGACAATAACACCAGTGCTGAAAGTGAGAAACCTTAGTGTTATTTTGTCTGTTTCTCTGCACATGTCACATAAAATAAGGTGAAAGGTCATTATAGAAATTCTCTTAGCTCAGCAGATCAATATGTATGTGTTGCCCATGTCAGATTTTGAATCCACTCTAAAGCAATGATGCACTGCAGCTTCATTATTATTTGCATTATGGATATGCACATCTTATATGTCATTAAATTATTCCATGAGTTTTGTGATCACTAAATTGTAGTGATATCACAAAATGATAACCCTCAAAAATACTGCAAAGATTATGCATGGAGCTCAAAATCTTGTCTCGAAAGTGTCAAAATTTCTTGGATTGACGATGCTTTCCTTAATAATACACTGCAGTTTTTAAAATGTCAGAACACTGGTGCTATGGTTTAGATAAAAGCATTTGGACACAACACTGTGTTACATGGTTCACCAGTTGTGACCCTGGCAGCTCAGAGTTGTTCCATGACTTTTAGCTCATGTTAGTCTATAATGGACAATGTTGCCTTGTGTCAGAAACATGTATATAGTTGATTGTTATTGTAAAGACATATCATAATGTAGCTCCACTTACATAAATTAAGCTCAACATCATAATAAATATTTAAAATACTTACTTTGAAACTGTTATAGCCCTGAGCTCCAGACGTGAATAGCTGCAATTAAATGGAAATATATTTTACAGAATAGCATATGTATGCTTGCTCAGATCAAAGTTAAAATATGAAGGAATTTACTTTTGGAGCTTCTTTGAAATCCCGCCTCCTGCCTGGAGCTCCTGGCATGAATGCCTACAATGTGGAATATGCATTAAAGTAATTCTTCAAAATAGTTTAGTTTTTATAACAGTCCTGAGTTTGACTTACCCCTGAATGAGGCCACGGGACACTTTTTTTCACCCTGATTTTATAAACCTGTCAATCCCAACAAAACCATGAGCTGTATGTAACAGCAATGACAATTAGTTCTGTATGTTTAAAAATGAAAGACAAGAAAGAAAGACAGACACCCGCTTATTTTAACACCTTTACTTGTACATGCAAAAACAGAAAGTGTATTTCACCAGTGAAAAAGTGAGCTTATTACATAGGATTTCGATACTGTGTTCAAACAACCACAAAACACTCAAATAAATAAGAACTTAGCACAATGTGAAACAAGATGTGGGCTACTGCTGTGTTTGCTCACGGCACATTTCAATAAATAAGATGGATATCACCAAAAACACACAGCCATAGCCTTTTGAAAACTACAACTACAAAACTGTATCCAAAAAGTGATCCGACTTTTGTCCTGGGTGGGCTTAAACTGCAGTGGTCCACGAGAAACGCTGCTGAGGAGTTTTTCTTATGAAATGGTACAACTCTAGACAGAGTTTCTCAGGAGCTAAGAAACGTCCTGTTTAAAGAGAATAAAAAAAGAAAAATGATTAAAAAATAATCTGCTGTTGGCTAATCGTCTACGGCTAATGAGCGACACTTCATTAATGTTTGACTCATTCTGGATTAGACAAGCTTTTTTAAAACTGATGCTCAAAGCATGCTGGGAAAATCCTCATGCTTTGGTGCTGTTTGTCTGCTGTAGGAGGGCATTCTCTGCATTCAGCATTCACACAAGCAACACACTTCTGCACTGGTGAAAGTTTAGAAGATCCACAAAGATGCACAGTTGGTTAGTAGGAATGCTTTTGAGGAATACAGTAAACAGTGTTTTGCATTCAAAGCCATGCAAAAGGAAGCAGAGGAGCTTAATGCCAAATATATGCATTCAAAGTCATTTGTATTACCTTTTCTGGTTCTTCTGTTGCTGTGCGTGGAGTCGCCATCTCCTCTGATTCCTGCTTGAAACACAGAAACATTGAGATTAACTGTATTGTATTGTACTGTATTGTCCCCATTATGACTTTGTAGGACTGCGTTTGATCCCTCAGTCAGATTTTCAACACAGATTTGAAAATGGTTAAGAAAACGGCTTGGATTATTGTTATCGAACATTTAACAGCTCGATGTACAGGTAAGCAGCTGATGTTAGGAACTTTTCACTATAAACGTTTATATAAGTGGTTTATTCATATACAATATGCAACACGTGATTCAAACAATTTTCATGCATTCTTGTTGAGTCTAGTTCAAAGACCTGTCACTGCTGGAGTACATTATCATTTAGCTGATCCTTTACCTGTAAATCTCCCTCTGTGTTTGAGCGCTCCAATGTTTTGAGGGCAGAACTGTGATGGATCAACTCCTCTTCCTAAACAGAGAGGGAAAAAAAGGATGACCTACATATACAGTTATTCATTTTGATGCATGGACAGTTACAGACGTGACATAACTGTGCTCAGCTGCCATTGCTTTCACTCTATCTCAAAAGATTTCATGCATGTTTGAGTAATCCCACATATTCTCAATATCAGGTCTGCCCCCTCTTTCTGATGTCATGAGATGATTTCAGCTCCCAAACTGCCTCCACATATACATGCATAAGGGTGTGCTCAGAATATCGAAACCTAGGTTGTACCGATATTTTGA
>JAADKR020138037.1:0-12436 GCA_011763505.2 Lythrypnus dalli | reverse complement strand
CTGGAGTCAGTCTGGTGCTCGGTCTGATCCTGGGAGACCTCCTCAGAGACGGGCCTGTGCTGTCGACCTGCCCAACCGATCCAAAACAATTATTATTAACAAAAAGTGAACATAATAGATGTCATTTGGGCTTATTTAAGGTGAGAACCTGACGGTGTATAGTTTTTTGTTTTGTAATCGATATGAATGTAAAACTGTTGCTGTAGATTACTGACACAAATATGAGGAAAAATGTATTGCAAGTTTTGTGCCAATTTATAATTTAATTTAAAAAACTGTCTCTCCCAGTGAGTCATGTCGGCTGCTGCGCCAAATGGAATCAGACGTTCTAGAACATCTTTTACTATGGCTAAAATATTAGTAATGAAGCAGCCATACCGTGTTGTTGTTGTCCGACTCGGATTCTTTGTCCTCTCGCTGTAGCACTGCCTTTCTGCGGTGGACCGGCCTCTTACGTCCCCTGCTGCCCACGGTCTTCGCCTCCTTCTTCTCCTTCTCCTTCTCCTCCTCCTTCTCCTCCCCCTCCTCCTCCTTCTCCTTCTCCTCCTCCTTCTCCTCCCTCTCCTCCTCCTTCTCCCCCTCCTCCTTCTCCTCCTTCTCCTCCTCTGCTTTCGTCTCCTTCTTCTCTGCTTTCTTATCCTCCTCAATGTTAGTCTCTTTGTCTTTCTTCTCAGTCTTTTTTAGTTTCTCTTCTTCATTGACTTCCTCTCCATCCTCCTCTTCCTTCGTTTCCTCCTTCTCCTCCTCTCCCTTCGAGCTTATTTTCTTTGTTTTTGATTCCACCGTGTCCTTGTCTGCGATAACTCTTGTTTTCTCCACTTGCTTCTTCTTCTCATCTTTTCTCCTTCCTTTATCCTTCTTCTCTTCCTCTGGATTTTTATTTTGGTCTAAACAAAGTTTCTCGATGTCCTCGGACTTCTCTCCATCCTCATCTTTCTTCTTCTTTTCTGCATCATTCATTCCAAGGTCTTTCTTCTCTTCTGGTTTATCCTTGCTCGAGCTACACTCCTGTGCGTTGTCTTTAGTCTGTTTTTCAGCTTCCTTTCCGTCTAGATCTTTTTTCTTGGACTTCTCTCGATCCTCATCTCTCTTCTTCTTTTCGGCATCATTCATTCCAAGTTCTTTCTTCTCTTCAGGTTTAACATTGCTCGAGCTACACTCCTGTGCTTTGTCTTTAGCGTGTTTTTCAGCTTCCTTTGCGTCTAGATCTTTTTTCTTGGACTTCTCTCGATCCTCATCTCTCTTCTTCTTTTCTGCATCATTCATTCCAAGGTCTTTCTTCTCTTCAGGTTTATCCTTGCTCGAGCTACAATCCTGTGCGTTGTCTTTAGCGTGTTTTTCAGCTTCCTTTGCGTCTAGATTTTTTTTCTTGGATTTCTCTCCATTCTCTTCATCTCCCTTTTCTTTTCTCATCTGTTTGGATTTTTCAGGATGGGAAGCTTCAGTTTCCATGTTGGCTGCACCTTCAGGTATTTCACTTTTGACACTTTTCTCTGGTTGATCTTCAGAAATGTTGGTCTTTTCTTCGCAGCTCTCCATGTCCTTAGAAGCTTCTGCTTTCTCTCTCGTGTCGGACTTGCCTAAAACGGACTCTTGACTCTCTTCTGGAACTTTTTGTTTGTCTTGTTCCATCTTTTTATTTTCTTCCTTTGTTTCTTGCTTGTGCGCAATGGTTGCTTCCGTTTCTGAAGTGCTTTTTTCCAAGCCGCAGGACTTTTCAGATGATATTTTAGCATCAGCCTTGTCTTTCGAAGGAGTCTCTTCCTTTAACTTGGCTTGTTCTTTGTTTGATTGGTCATCTTCAGCCTGTGACACCTCCTCCGCTGGTTTGTCTTTTGCCTGTGAACATATATCCATTTTGGAGTTTGACTTCACAGTGTCAGCGCTGGAGGTAGCCTTTTCCAGTTCCAATTGGTCAGTTTTAGCCAAGAGACAATTACTCGTCTTGTTTCCGTCTCTTGCTGAAGTAATAGCTGTGCTTTGTAAAACACTTGTTTCTTTACTCGTCTTCTCGTCAACCACCGCTCGATCAGTCTCCATTTGGTCTGTTTTTAAACGGTTTTCAGAGTCTGCGGCATTGCTTTGCGCGTTTTCCGCGGCTGTGCCCTCGCTGTCCTGCGGCGACTGTTTCATTTGAGCCGTTTCGCTGTGTTTTGAGTCTTTCATCTGAATGCTTGACTTGTGCGCCTCCGTGAGTTCCTGTTTGTCAAGCTTCGGTTTGTCATAAAGTACCGGTTTGTCAACGGGTTTTGGTTTGTCAGAGAGTTCTGATTTGTCAACAAGTTCCTGTTTGTCTAGCAGCTCTCCATTCACATGCCGGATAACGCTTTTTGCTTCGGTTTTGTCTTTTGTCTGAAGGACCATGGCCTGGTCCTTCACGTCTTTTGTCTGATCTTTAGTTAGATCTTTTGCCTGAACCATGGCTTGTTCTTTCAAGTCTTTAGTTTGATCCTTTGTTTGAACAATGATCTGGTCCTTCAAGTCTTTTGTTTGAACCAAGGCCTGATCTTTAGCCTGGTCCTTAGCATCTTTAACCTGATCTTTGGCCTGGTCTTTCAACTGAACCACAGCCTGGTTGGGCACGATGACGCTGCCGGTCTTCTCAAAGCCCTCGGTGAACTTCATGCCCCTCTTCTTGAGTGGAATCTTGGCCTGCTGCTCGCTCAGGCGCTCCTCCGACAGCTCGGTCATGGCGGGCGTGGCTTCCACGGCGGGTGTAGCCTCCTCGGCAGGCACAGCCTCCGTGGCCTCTGCCGGCTCCTCCTTGATGACCGTGGTTTCCACAGGGGGATTGTCCGACGACGGCGTGGGCTCCTCTTTTCTCCCGGGAGAGATGCCATTCACCGGAGACTTGTCCTCCTCTGTCTTCACCTCCTCTTCCATTTTCACCTCCTCTTCCTCCTTCTTCACCTCCTCCTCTTTATTTGGAGACACCGAGACGTCGGACGCATTTTTCTTCGAGTCTTTGATCTCTTCATCAGACGTCTCGTCGTCCGACTTTTTTTCTTTATCTGAAATTTCAAAGACATTTGAATTTTAAAAAGTAGTCGATTATTATTTTTTTAATTGAAATTAGTATAATGTAAATACAGCTTTGAGATACAAGTTTAACTCCAGCACAATGTAGGGCAAGACAGTGCAAGTGAAGCAGGAACATATAAATGTATAGATATCAATTTGAAACTTTTACTGTACATTATTGACATAATTATGAGAAAAAATGTATCGCGAGTTTTCCGTCTTTATGTTTTTACATACAATTTACATTTAATGCGTAAATATTGCCATAATTGCAGTGACTAAATCGAAATAATGGATGGAGTCAAGTTTAAGTTGGTTGTATATTGTTGGTATATTGCATACAAAGGTATGTTCAGAGGGAATTTTGGATATCTCTATTTTTTAATAAGCTAGGTATTTGTGAAAAAATATTTTTTTAAAAACTGGCCTTGTTTTTTGGGGTTTGATGCTCAAAATCAGGCTAAGAATTAAAAAAATATATTTATATATAATAATGTATAATATGAAAAAACCTCTGAACATACCTTGGAAATATTATTAACACCAAGACTGGAAAGTTTGGAGTCTGTAGGAGCTACCAAAGTGCAGATGTTGAGGAGTTTAATACAAAGCTCTTTTGGAGAAAAGGGGCTTTAAAGTGTTGAAGCGTCTGCCCATGCATCGTACGCACTGTCTGCCTCGCCGCCTATTCTATTCCTCTTCAGCTTTAAGGACTAAACTTCCTCAATCAAACATCGTAAAGGGACAGTTTGGGACGTTTTTCTCCTCACCTTCAGCCTGTGTCTCCTTGGCCTTGTTCTCCAGGTCTCTCTTCAGAAGCTCTGGGTCGATCTGCGTTTTCAGCAGAGCCACCACCTCGGCCAAGTCGCTCCTGTCCCTGAACACACACACACACACACACACACAACTCTGTAAGTATCAGCGCACCCTGCAGGACACCGGGAGAACTGTGTGGACTGCAAGGTACGAGTAGTGTCCAAACTGGGGCTGTCAAAGTTAACCGTGATTAATCGAAAGACTCATTAACACCTGCTTAACAGCAGATTAATGTTGTTACAGGTTTTGAAAGTGGCGTTAGTTTGTAATGAAATATGACAAAGTACTTTCTTGCATTAAATCAACTAATAATTATTACATAGATGAAAAACTTGATAAAACACTAGAAAGAGTAACAGTAAATGGAGGCACAGCATTTGGGTTAAATAAGTAGATAAATAAATGTTGTTATACCTAACAATGCACTTCCAGGAGGAGCCGTGAAGTTTAAATAAGTCAATACAGTGAGGAAAATAAGTATTTGAACACCCTGGTCTGAAATGAGTCCATTGTGAGAGAAAGATTTTTATTTTATTTTTTAATATCCTTAAATCCCAAGGTATGATTTTTAAAAATAATTTATTTATATGTTACTGCTGCAAATAAGTATTTGAACACCTGTGAAAATCAATGTTAATATTTAGTACAGCAGCCTTTGTTTGGAATTACAGAAGTCAAATGTTTCCTGTAGTTTTTCACCAGGTATACACACACTGCAGCAGGGATTTAGGCCCATTCTTCCACAAAGACCTTTTATAGATCAGCCAGGTTTCTGGCCTGTCGCTGAGAAACACGGAGTTTGAGCTCCCTCCAAAACTTTTCAATAGGTTTTAGGTCTGGAGACTGGCTCGGCCACTCCAGAACCTTGACTTGACCTTCTTATATTACCCATCTTCAGTCTCTAACTGAGGGAAGGAGGTTGTTCCCCAAAATCTCGCAATACATGGCCCCGGTCATCCTCTCCTGAATACAGTGCAGTCGTCCTGTCCCATGTGCAGAAAAACACCCCCAAAACATGATGCTTCTACTCCCATACTTCACAGAAGGGATGGTTTTGGGATGGTACTCATCATTCTTTGTCCTCCACACATGGTGCGTGGAACGAAGACCAAAAAGTTCTATTTTGGTCTCATCAGACCACATACGTAACGTTCTCCTGTGACTCCTTTGGATCATCCAAATGGCCATGGACAAACGTAAGACCAGTCTGGACGTGTGCTGATTTAAGCAGGGAACCTTCCATGACATGCAGGATTTTAAACTATGACGTCTTAGTGGATTACCCAAATGCAAACTTGGAAACAGTGGTGCCAGCTCTCTTCAGGTCATTGATCAGCGCTTCCCGTGTAGTTCTGGGCTGATTTCTCACCTTTCTTAGGATCATTGATAGTCCGAGGGAGATTGGCAGTCATGTTTAGCTTCTTCCATTTTCTAGTAATTGCTCTTTTTTCCAGCAAGCTGTTTGGCAATTGTCCCATAGCCCTTTCCAGCCTTGGTCTACAATTTTGTCTCTGGTGTTTGTGGACAGCTCTTTAGCCTTAGCCATGTTAGTATTTGGAGTCTGAGATTGAGATACAAAAGTATCTTATCGTAGGGTTCATTTATGCATGGTGTCATTAGTAAAAAAAAAAAAGAGCAAAGATATTTTTATATACTACAATAACATGCTTTTCCTTATCATTAGTTTTTCCACTATGAGGTATAACAATTTCTTAATTGTAGTTTCCAGAGCTTTCAAAGTTGTTGTTTTTTATTGAAAAATATTAATAGCAAACAATCAAAATGGCATTACAATTGACTGCAAACATTGAATGAGACGCAGTCCAATATACAGTGTTTTACAGAGGGGTTTTGTGGTTTTGTTAAATTAAACATCAAGGAGAGGTGCAGAGGACCGAGCGACTTATACCCTTTTGTCAGTGGCTTTGATGAAACTGCGTCAGATGGAAAGCGGAAGTGTGGCGCGGTGCCGCGGAAGCGGCAGCATGGACCCACTCGAGCCGTGTCTTTCTCAGCTTCATTCCGCATTTTTCTGGGACAAGACAAGGATCTCCACATAACATGAAGCCGACCCTTCACTGCACCGTACAGCTCAAAAGTTGAAGACACATGACGCTCTGATAAGACACGGAAGACCCCTCCATAATTTTAAAATGGGAGAATTTACAAAATCGCAGGGTGTTCAAAGACTTATTTTCCTCACTGTAAATAACATTTTACCAGACGATGCACTTCCAGGAGGAGCCGTCTAGATAAAATAAAGAGATAAATAAATCACATTTTACCTGACGATGCACTTCCAGGAGGAGCCGTCCAGGTCGTCCTGTTCCTCTGTGTACAGCCGAACGTTATTATCCGTGTCAAGCTGGTACCAGTACATCTGCCCATCTTTGTCTCGACCAATTGGCTGAACCCGCATCTTCTCTGCCTCCTCCTCGTTTATGGCCGCTTTGAACTTCACGTTCTCGTCGAACTGGCACTCGCACAGGTACTGTGGGAAAAACGACACTCGTTTGTGACACTCGCACAGGTACATAAACAACTTGTTTGTGACACTCACACAGGTTCTGGAGGATAAATGACCCTGGTATTATGTAAATACAGTACGTTGAAGCAGGGTTCTCACCAGGATTTTTAGCAGCATAATGGGACGAAAGTATTCTTTGTAAAAGCGGGGCCAGGGGCGGTGCACCATTGGGGGGCCCAGGGGGGCTTCTTTGGCAGTTTAAATATACTAAATAGCTCTGGAATGAGCATAACAAAATCATTCAATTCTCACTTTTTACATACCATGTTTCTGAAATGTTGGACATTTAAGCTCAAAATAACACTCAAATTACGAGCTCAAAACAAGATTTATTGAAACTAAAACATTTCTTACATGGCTTAATCTTTGAGACAAGCATATGCAACTTTCATGATCAACCAGGCAGCGCTCTGCAATGTTACCTCTAATTTTTCATGAGCCTGAGCAAAAACACAAACTCCCTGAGCCTTTCCCTGGACCACTGTGAGCGACATCAGACGTGTGCACTGTGACTAGTGTGACCCTTGTGTGATGGACTTCAGCTCTGGTCTCAGCGATGGACTTCAGCTTAGCAGTGTCCGGTTGTACCTGACCAGCCGGGTCACCCTTTCAGTCCCTTGAGGGGCTACACAAAACTAACTTGACTGATTGGTTGACCCCTACAGCGGGAGGTTCCGTGGTCCGTCCTCAGCAGATTTATTTTTAAAAGAAATGCTTTCATGTATTCTTGTTTAATTTGCAAACAATATTTTAACTCCTTTATTGTTAAAAACCTTTATAACATAGTATGTGATTATTCTATTGAATGTATTCACTTTATTTTTCCACATTCCATTTGCTACAAAGGATAAAGTTACTCTATTGCATTGATTGTAACAATTGTTAATTTACAAACTCATTGGTTAAAAGGCAGCCTAATCCTCTGGGCCCCCTTCAACTTAAGCCCCCTGTGCAATTCCCTGGTGTGCCCATTTAAGAGTGACAGCACTGCCAAAATACATGTTAGTGCTCTACATTTTGGCAACATTTATTATCACACATCCTTATTTAAAGATTTGTGAACTAAAAAAAACTAAAAAAGTGTATTAGAAATATTACACATGCTGTAGTGTGAGGACTGAAGCCAAAAAAAAAAACTTGCAAAGTGAATAAAGGTTCTAAATAAGCTGCACACCACCGCACGTGCTGCTTTCTGGTTTTAAATGAAGACGAGAGCACTCTCTTTCTCGCTTGTTAAACCACAGTGTAATTCAACGTTTGACGGTAAAACACACACTTCGAACAGTCTGTCCTACAGCTAGACATCTGCCTCCAGGACGTAGGATCACATCTTGACTTGGCAACCTTGTCTCTCGTGACGTAAAATCCACCTCATCACAGAGTTTGCTCCTACAACTTATCAGACACTCATTGGAAGCTATCGAAAGCATTTAGAGGCCCTTATTTCTGCAAAATGAGGATCTACTAAATATTTATGGGATTGGGAAAGACACACACCTGTCTATATAAGACCTTGCAGCGCACTGTGAATGTCAGCACAAATAAGAACTATGAGGTCAATGGGGCTGCCTGAAGAGCTCAGAGACGGAATTGTGGCAAGGCACAGATCAGGCCAAGGCTACAAAATAATTCTGCTGCACTAAAGGAACACAATGACCTCCATCATCCTGCAGTGGAAGAGGTTTGGGACCACAAGGACTCTTCCCAGATGTGGTTGTTCAGACAAACTTAGCAATCAAGGGAGAAGAGCACTGGTGAGAGTGGTAAAGAAGGACCCAAAGATTACTTTGGCTGAGCTCCAGAGACGCAGTGGGAACATTGGAGGAAAAGTCAACCATAAATGCAGCCCTCCACCAGTTGGGGCTTTATGGAAGGGTGGCACGACGGAAACCTCTTCTCAGTGTAAAACACATGAAAGCCCGTGTAGAGTTTGCCAAAAACACATGAAAGACCCCAGGCTATTAGGAATAAGATTCTCTGGTCTGATGACACCAAACTAGAACTGTCTGGCCATAATTCTAAGAGGTATGTTTGGAGAAAACCAGCCACTGCTCATAATATAATAATAATAATTTATATAAATGCAGTACTTTGAGGATGCCCGTCTTGGACTCCATGGACATGGCCTTGTATCCGTTCTGCTCCAGTTCCCAGGCCCACGTCGTGTTGAACTCCTGGCAGATCTGAAACCACAGATTTTGGCATTTTAGTACGGATTCACTGCTGTCACTGCTGTGGTAGGCCTGTCATGACAACAAATGACCTTCAATATATTGAGACAGGAAATATTGTGATAAACAATAATATTGAGAATCATTTTATACCACAGAATTAACTACTGAAGTGTAACAATAACAGAAAAGCTCTGTTTGTGACACAGTATCACAATAAGTCACTATATATAGCCTTTTTATTTGCAAACTCAGCTTAAATATTAACAGAAGAAAACACATAGTAACAAAAATAATGTCCCAAACTTCAGTTTTTGTCCATTGTTGTCCATTTGTTCCATTGTCTCGTTTTGGGGCAGATTTAGTGAGCTTTTCAATTTTGTTTTGAAAAAAAAAAGAAAAAAAAAAGACTAAATTATTTTTCAGATTTAATGGAAATAATTAGGGCTGCACAATATTGGAAATAAGTACAATATGCGATATTGCTGTCTAGTATTGCAATATTAACAATAACGATAATATTGCAATTTTTCTTTCACCTTAAAATGCAACCTGCGTGAACCACGAGTAAAAAATCTACTAACTAATTAAGAATAGGAAATAGGCTCACCACTCAATTACTTTTAAATGTAGAAAGGCACAAATATTTACACTTGTGTTGACCTTTTAAGTCTTAATACCTGGAGTTTGCTTTTTCATTATTCTACAGACAAAAAAGACAGCTAAGTCAGCCAATACAAATATTGACAACCTTTTATTTGCATTGTACGACATATGCACATATATTTGGCAAGCAA
This sequence comes from Lythrypnus dalli, assembly GCA_011763505.2. NCBI lineage: Eukaryota > Metazoa > Chordata > Actinopteri > Gobiiformes > Gobiidae > Lythrypnus > Lythrypnus dalli. The sequence continues at coordinate 3,104 of JAADKR020138037.1, read as the reverse complement.
ATTGGCAGTCATTTTGAAGCAAAAGCTTTAACAAATCCCCTAAAACATCAACATTCACCTTTTTTGTACCTAGAAAAAATAAAATCTAGAAACTTGAAGTGCAATTGGTAAACATTTTGAAGCAAGAGCATTACAACAAAACACTGAAAACATTCCCTTGCTGTTTTGTACCTGAAACTATATCTGTAAACTTAAGTGACCAGGCATTCACTAAATTAAATAAAACAGATAACAAGCAAATATAAAATGTCTAGGCCTCCACTGAGTGCAACTTATTTAAACAACAAATAATATGTAAACCTCAACAGTAAAAGTAACACTACTTCAATTGTACTAAAAGGAAGAATGGTCCAAAATACCTTCAACCAGAATCCAGACTCTCATTAGAAGCTATAGGAAAGTTTAGAAGCTGTTATTTCTGCAAAAGGAGGATCTACTAAATATTGAGTTTAATTGTGGTGCCCAAATGTATGCACCTGCCTAATTTTGTTGAAACAATTATTGCACACTTTCTGTAAATTCTATGAACTTTGTTTCACTTCTCAAATATCACGATGTTTGTCTCCTATGTGATATATTTAACTGCATTTGTTTAATCATGAGAACCAATGATTTATAAAAGAAAATCATGAAAATTAACAAGGTTGCCATAATTTTTGCATCCCACTGTATTACATGTGCCAGTATTGTAACGACAACATTTTTTTGATATATTGTGTAGCCCTAGAAATAATTTTTTTCCTATGAGATTGCAATAAAATCGAAATCAACATAAATGCGCAGATGATAAAATCCATGCCACTAAGACACTGTTTATGTCATTTATTTTTGTAACATCTGCTTTTTTGTAACAAACTGAGTGTTGAAGAGAATGAAAAGGACCCTTTGTTTTAACCAGACTTACTGTTAGTTTTGATAGTGCCAGAACTAAACATGGAAATAAATACATTTACAATAGATTTTTCACAATTGCTTTAATGATCAATGTATTTATTATTATTATTAAAATTTAACATCTGCATTTATGTCTTTAGATCATCCTGAACTAGTCTTAGAAAAGAGCATTATTAATTGGAAAATAAAACAACACTGACAATAGAAAACCAAAAGCAAACTAGCGCCATCTGCAGACGCAATCCACAATGACGTCTGCCAAAATCATCAACTCATTTATGTTCTGTGAGGGAGTTTTTTCCATTTCACATTTTAAGCAGTTTATTTCACTTTCGGATCAATTTTAGATAAATCGTTACGTCCCTAAAAATAAACATTGCATAAAATGTTAAAAACTTGACCCAAACACTGACCGCAGCTTGGACAACTTTGGATCATAAACAAATGAAAGAACAACACTGAGGTGAGCGGACCTTAACCCCGAAATTCCACATCCTCCGTTTGCTCCGTTCCTGCTCAGTCCCTGAACATCTCCGTCTGTCCGGCAAAAAGCAACGTCAGTGTCCGGGGCTGCTGGAAGCCCGAGGAGAGAATGTGCAAGAGTTCACCCCATAAATAAAATAAATATATAGATCTAGATTTTTTTTTTTTTTTTTACATACAGGCTTTTTTCTGTGTACCCTCAAAAAGTTTACCATAAAAAGCAGATAAAGTTTGGCCGAGGTATATTTGTCCTCATTGCAGAATGCAGAAGTGATTTTCTCATTGTTTAGTGTAAAAATAGTAGTTTGCATCCAATATTTCAATAGAATAGTGTACTTAGTAGCGAGCATTAAAAGCATATGTTTTATTTGTAGTAAACGTTGTCTTTTTGTATAGTTTATTGCTAGTAGATGCTGTGCTGTGTCCTTCTGTGTGACGCCCGGCCAGAGCTGATGGAGCGGAGCCGGACCAGAAAAATAGACTTGGTCCGTATTTCGGCGGAGAGCAAATCCGTCGACGTTGACGGTCGGAGCCGGTCCAGAGGATGTGGAACGGCTCTCGTTCATTAACAAAAACACGTATTTGCTCCGTCAGACAGACGTGAACGGAGCGGAGGCGGAGGATGTGGAATCTGGGAGTAAGCGAGCGGGCCGTACAGCAGTGGTTGAACGACGTTACCTTCACGAGGTACTTCTCCCATCGGTCCGCTGACACAGACTTCCCAATCTTCCTCAGTAACTTCACATGAAGGTCAACCAGCAGCTTCGGAGCTGAGGACAGAGACATGATCGTTAGTGATTGTGATGTCGACAAATAAAAATTTCTTTATTTCATTTAATTTCACACCAATTTACCCCAAACAGCCTCCAGAACGCCACGTGAATGAAAGGTTTATGCACAAACAATGATGAGGAAGTTGGAGGCTCTTTTGATTAAACTGTAGCACAACAGGTTTTTCACACGTATATCGAAGGTTAAACATCCGTTCCATTGGGTTTTAGGAGCATTTAACTCGAAACGTGGGCGTCAGCGATCAGGACTTAGATTGTATCGTTAATACAGCGTCTGCAAAAGATCAATGCAGTTTTGTTCCTAAAGGTTTGTAGAAAAAACCAACCACTGATGCATATGCAATTGCATGTGATACATTAGTAACCTGGACACTTCAGCATCAGCTACAGATGAAAATCCTCCGGGAAAACTATACATGACGACTCTAAAATAGTTAAATCTGTGCAGTTATTTTCAAAGAAAGTGCAGATTTAATGGAAACAAGAATAAAAAAAAGATGCACATGTTTCAACTTTTGAAAACATTACACACTTTATTTGAAATCTAAAAACCTCCAAAATTCAGTGAGTTGTAATTAAGACCGGACTGGGAAAAGGAGCGAGGATTGGGGATAATTCCTTCTTTTTAAAAAAATACTGTCTTCATTGAAAGAACATGTTTGATTAAGCATCACTAGGAGTCAAATGATCATAAAACGATGATAAAAGCGATTAAAATGGAAAACAATGCCTTCTATGCTTTGGACTCGTCATATTTTTGCGATAATGGCAATATCGGCAGATAAATAATATATTTTTGAGCTCAATATTTGCCCCTAAGTACATTAATTTCATTTTTGTTGTTACACTTGTTGTTGTTACATACAGGACTGTCTCAGAAAATTAGAATATAGTGATAAAGTTCTTTATTTTCTGTATAGCAATTAAAAAAACAAA
>JAADKR020132174.1:0-19907 GCA_011763505.2 Lythrypnus dalli | reverse complement strand
CAATATGTATTTTATGACTTTTGGAATCCAGGAAGACACAGAGACACACTTTTATCTCTTATTTCTTAAACTACAGTCACATTATTGATATGCTCTAAAGGGTCGAACTGTCGGCTTTAATTTGCGAGTTCTGCCCCCTACCTGTGTCTGCCGCTACTCTTGTCATTACTCTTTTAGTGTTAGTACTGATATGTATATGATGTGTATTTATCTGCCTTTATTGAAATAATTGTGCTTTGGATTGTATTTTATCTACACTGATATTGTATATTTTTACTGTATTTTAGGGAGACTATATACACATGAAAAATAGCCTTTTAATTCCTCTATGTTTCCAGAAATGAACCGGAAGTACATTTCCCTGCCAAATAAATCAATAAAATAAACATTGTGGCTGTGAATCCTGCAGTATTCTGTTTGACAACATACAGTTGTGTTCAAAATAATATCAGTCCAATGTGACTAACCAGATTAATGCAGATTTGAGTATATTTTTATTGCTACAAGGCAAACACGTTACCAGTAGGTGCAGTACATTCTCAGAAAACCAACAAGACCCTGCCTTTGTGATTTGTACGCTCTTATGGCTGTGCAATTGGGCAATTCGTTGAAAGAGGTGTGTTAGAAAAATAGCAGTGTGGCATTCTGTCTGTGAGGTCGTCAATTATGTGAAGAAACAGGTGTGAATTTGGTGGCCCCTGTTTAAGGATGAAGCCAGCTCTGGTTTAAGTGCATCTTTCTTTGAAAGACATTGTTCAGAAGAACAGCATACTTTCATTAAAAAGTTGATTGGAGAGGGGAGAACTTACAATGAGGTGCAAACAATTATGGACTGTTCAGCTAAAATGATCTCCATTTCTTTAAAATGGAGAGCAAAACCAGAGACACATGGCGGAAAACAGAAAACAACTATCAAAACACTGAAGAACAACCAGAAAGGCTCAGCCCATGATCAGCTCCAGGATGATCAAAGACAATCTGGAGTTGCTGTACCAGTGAGAAGACGTCTGATCAAATCTATTTTACAAGAATCCCCCACAAATTATGGAATGTTGTTAAAGAATGGAATAACGGCTGAAAGGTGCCACATGTTGTTTGACTCCATGCCACACAGATGTGAAGCAGTTATAAAAAAAAAAAACTGTGATCATACAACTAAATATTAGTTCAGTGATTCACAGGATCACTAAATCTGAGAAACAAAAAGGGTTGTACACAATAGTTTTGAGCTTGATAAGTCAATGGCAGACACTGCTATTTCTTTGAATACACTCCTTTCTACTAATTGCCCAATGTTACAGCCTTAAGAACGTTCATATCACAAATGCTGGGTCTTGTTGGTTTTCTGAGAATGTACTGCACCTACTGGTAACGTGTTTGCCTTGTAGCGATAAAACATATACAACAAATCTGGATTAATCTGGTCTAGTCACATTGGACTGCTATTATTTTGAACACTACTGTATAGAAGAGTAAAGTACACACAAAGAAGTCAGAGGGCAAAATGAAGTCTTCCTGCTGCTCCAGCTCCAGGTGCAGTAGAGTGTATAAGACTTTGTAAGACTATATAGGAATAGAAAAGAAAATAGAAAAGAAGAATGAAGCCGAGAAAGACGCAGCGTGAGCAGGTCCTTGCTGCCACTGCTGCTTTTTTTCCACTGTGGGCCACAAATCCAAGTGTGTACAGTTGGGAAGGCCACAGATCTGTGGTCAATGAAGTGAAAACTTCACTTAAAGTGCATGAAGCAGAGGTTTAACCTGTGCCCTAAACCTTTTTTAAGGTTAGAACTCTTTCTCACAATAAAATATCAGTTTTGTGTGCCAGTGTGCCAATTCAACAATAAGCCTGAGCGCCACCAAAAATTGGTCTGAGGGCTGCATTTGGGCGCCGGGCCGCACTTTGGGCATGCCTGGTGTAGGACCATGCCACCTGAGGATTCAACAACTCAGCCATAGCCCCAGACATGAGCGTCTCACCTGTCTGTAAAACACTCTGTATTTGTTTCAAATATAAATATTAGGCTTCTGTAAGACAAAAGTGCCATAGGCTTATGGAGCAATGTAGGCTAAATTGATGCATAAAGTATGTGCATTTAGTCGATTGATGAAAATTGTAGTGGACTAAGACGGCATCGACTAATTAGTCGTCTGAACAGCTAAAATGGGGCAGTGCTAGAGAGCAGAGTGAAGTCCTCAAACTGCTGCCGCTCCATGTGCAGTAGAGTATATAAAACTTTTTGAAACTATAGAGGAGTATATACTGTACATACAGAAAGGTCAGAGGGCAGAGTGAAGTTCCCCTGCTGCTGCAGCTCCAGGTGCAGTCTCTGCTTTCCCAGGAGATTTTCGTTGTCTCGATGCAGACGGCTCAGCTCCTCGACCAGCTGCTCCCTCGAGCCCACCAGCACACTCTGGAGAAATGAAACAACTATTTTAAAGCTCTGACGTGGATCCACAGGAGCACAGTTAGCGTTATGTCCCGGCAGAAGCCTCACCATCTGCTCCTGAGTGCTGTGCTTGGCCTCGGTGAAGGCGTGCTGCAGAGTTCCCAGCAGAGCTTCAGATTCCTGCACCCTCTGCATCAGTGCCGCCACCTGGAGGACAGAGGAGCATTACAAGGTCATCAGTGAACTGGACACAGAGCCACCTACAGCACATTCATTCATAGAAATCACCATTATAGTCCTTATTATGGTATGGTCATACAAATTAATGGACCAGTCCCTCATTAAAGCAAGTTGCTGCAGATGAAACTCTTGATGTTCCTCAGCAGTCAATGTTGGTCAAGTTTTCTCCTTAACATCTTAGCTTTCATGCCAGAGTAAAAAAAGTCCAAACTCTCCATCTGCAATGTGCATTTTATGAAGTTTTGACATTTGCAAGCCGCAGAAATTCAGTAAGCTGCAGCAACTGCCGTGGTCCCTCGTCTTTTCACATGCTTTTCCATCGTCTGCCCTGTTCACAGCACGTCTACGCTGAAGCGATCCAAAGCCCTGACCACATCGGTCAGGGCTTGTAACTTGGCTGTGGTTTGTACCCTGCAGTGTCTGGTTGTGGTGAGTGTTTGTACCTTGGCGGTGGTTTCCTCGTTGCCCACCCTCACGGACTCCTCTAAGCTCTGTTTCTCCGTCATGGTCCTCTCCAGCTGGTCGTTTGCCTGACGGAGCATCTGCTGCAGCTTCTTCACCTGAAACACAGCCGGAAAATGCATTATTCAGATCATACTAAAGATCTGCGACCGAGGGAACTGTTTACATTTATTTTACCGTTTGTTCAACTATTAATATTCAGAACATGAAGGTCCTGTGAAAGGTCTTCAAGAACACACCGTTAAATGGTTCTTAAAACGCACTCCCAGCTTCCGCTTGATTTGAATCCTGGTCCTGGTTTGACTGAGGAGTTGTAAATAAACCAACTCTGATCTGGGACAAAGAGCTGTATCCTGGTCCTGGTTCGATTGAACAGTTGTGAATAAACCAACTAGGATCTGGGACAATGAACTGAAACCTGGTCATGGAAGATGCAATGAAGAGCAATTGATAATGGCGCAAATAATTCAAGAGTATGATAATGGTCCCACAAAAACAACATTATTTCTGGTACCGACTTACAAAAAACAAAGTCAGAAAGTTTAGCTCTGGATGAAGGATAAATGGACCAAAAGCAGCCGAAAACATTCCTAAAGTTGACTGTGATGAGAATGACTGATCAGTAAGAAGCTGCAGTGGTATGAAAAAGTTTGGGCACCCCTGATGATTTTCATAATTTTCTTTTATAAATAATTATTGCACACTTTCTGTAAATCTTATAAACTTCATTTTACTCCTCAAATATCATTGTGTCTGTCTGCTATATGATAAATTTAACTGACATTTCTGATCCAAACAACCAATGATTTATAAAAGAAAATCCTGAAAATTATCACTTTTTCATACCACTGTAAATGATCAAACATGATCCCGTTTAACCGGAACACTGCCAATGGCTGTGGTCAAAAACTTCAGCATTTGGCATTTGCAGAGTTTCCCAAAGTGAAACAACACTGTCCAATAACCACTGCTTCTGCTTTTCCCTCTGAGCCCGGAGTCATGTTGAGGATGAAGTTCATTCAAAACACAATTACAAACAGCTCCACCATGTTTATAGTGACAGAGCTCCACTTGTTCTTTCCTCGTTTTTGAGCTAAATCCCACAGCAGTGCCCTTACTGGTAAGGTGGGAGTGGGATAGTGTTTGTGAACGTGAACTGCACCAGTTGGAAAGATAAAACTATTATCAGCTGTGAATGTGACCTTAAGTTTCCAAAGTGAATTAATACCTGGTCTCTAGTCTCCGCCTCCTGGCCCTGGATGACTTGGAGCTGCTTCTCGTAGTTAGAACACAGCTCACACCTGCGACCAAGCTTACGACCAGCGTTCTTCAGCTGCAGAACAAAACATTAGTCAGCCCAAAGTTCAGAAATATTCCCTGTTCATAAGGTCCAACATAAGGTGCTTGAAAACACTTGAAACACTTTAGTGCTCGCTGTTCAGGCCATCTCAAACATTCCACATCACAAAATATTGGTCTATGAATCAAGACACACCCCAGGGATAGACCAGGACTTATCCCAGGGTTAGGCCAGGACCTACACCAGGGCAAGGCTAGGACCTATACCAGGGGTAGACCAGGATCTACTCCAGGTCAGACCAGGAGTAGACCAGGACCAACCCCAGGGTTAGACCAGGTTTAGGCCAGGACCTACCCCTACCCCAGGGCTAGGCCAGGAACTACACAGGGCTAGATCATCTGTGTGACTTTGATGAGTATAAACTAAGAACCAGGGCAGAGGTACTTCCTGTTGCAGCCTGCACCCTGCTGGAGGCACAAATTCAGTCTCTGGAGAGGTTGGACAGTGGGTTTGGGAGAGTGTTGGGAGTGCGTTGGAATTCTTCCTTGTTGCAAAAGGCTCCACTCACTGTCGCTGAAGAGCCTGCACCCCGCCATGGGTAGGGAGGCGGTCTCTGAAGCTTGGGGGAGTGCTGGGAGTATGTTAGGGGATGTTGGGAGTTACCTCTTGTTGCAAAAGGCTCCACTCGATGTCGTTGATGAGCCTGTACCCCATTGAAGGCAGATAAGCGGTCTCTGGAGCCTGGGAGATGCTCGACAGTGGGTTTGGGGGAGTGTTGGGAGTATGTTGGGAGTTACCTCTTGTTGCAGCAGACTCCACTCGCTGTCACTGACGAGCCTGTAACCCGATGGAGGCAGGTATGCGGTCTCTGGAGCCTGGGAGATACTCGACAGCAGCGAGGCAGTCTCCTCCTGCTCTGGGGTCATGGCTTTGATGGCCTTCTCCTGGTCTTTGGTTAGCAGGAAGTGGCTGGCCGTGAGTTTGATGGAGTTCAGAGACACTGCGTCGTTGAAGCTACCGTCTGCTACGCCGTCCGCGCCCACCAGGGGGCCAAACTCAGATTCATCTAAGTGACCGGCGGACTTGGCTTTGTGGTTATGACCTCCGAGGCCCTGCTGCGACGAGGGGGCAGAGCCAAGGCTGTCTGTGGACTGCACTCTCCTCAGGCCGTCCTTGTATGGATCTAAGGGGCTTCCAACGTCTGTGTCCAAGGAGTGCATGGAGCCATGGGCACTGTGGTTCACCTGGCCCTGCAACACACCATACAAAGCTTTTTAAAAAACCTCTAGAATGAGCGTGACAGTCACTTGGCGTGGCAAACATGGCGGCAATCTTGTGACTTTTAGCCAGATTATAATGTAGAGTAATGGAAAAAACAAATAAAAGTAAAAAATGAGATAGAATGGTAATGTTGGAAACATCATTTCACTGAAAATGAACATTACTATTAAAATCGCAAGCAGCAATACAGGCCCTCGCCCCGTCGAAACTCCTCTCGCGCCTGCCCTGCCAGACCTCACTCGCCTTGTCCATATTTATCACTAAGAATTAACCCTGGCCACACCCACATTATCGAGGCTATTGTTTTATTCAGTTCTAAGTGGAGCACATGCGTAAGGCATCGCGCAGTGCCTCTAATGACCCCCTTGGGGCCCCGAGCCTCACTTTGGGAATCTGGGTGGTACAACATAGGTCTGATCAACTTTGATAGGTGCCGTTTAAAGAATTTTGCTACCAAACATAAAGTAAGTGATGTGTTTGCTCTCCGTACTGAAGTGATCTAGTACTGTCATTGGATTACAAAGGCAAAAGTTGAACCTCCCAGTGATCAAATCATTCAGAATGGGGCATAGGTCTGATTAGTTTTTTTGATCAGTAACACTTACTGGAATTGTCTGGAAAGTCGCATACATTTCTGCAAAACCATTTATTTTTTAGCCCCATAAATAAGTTCATTCATTTCAGCAGGGGGAGCTATAGCCTGGGTCATCATTGTGGTCATCTAAAAAAGACTTTGCTATTGGTAAGACATTTGCCTTCGCCACGTCCACATCTTACATAATATGGCATATGTGCAATTTTTGTTTTGTTTGGAATGTTGTGTAGAATATGCATGCAATGTGGCACACAAATCATCAAAAATGCATTTTTCTAGGTATAGGTAGAGGGCACTGTAGTGGTGACCACTGAACCTTCATTAGGCTCAGTCTGTTCAGGCCATGGGTGGCCTTATGTTCCCTGAACGGGAGTGCGATTGGAAAGAGCAGGTGTGGTCAAATACTGGAAAAAGTGTTTTTTGTCGCGGCAGTACACAAAAACCGTGACACTTATAAACCAAAACTGGCGGATTATTGTAGCCCCATGTCTGTTGATGGTATTGGCCAAGTATCAGTTCACTCTGTCTAAAACCTAGGAGTAGTTCGTTAAAACATCTCGTCTACGGGACTTCAATCGAAATTGGCCAACTTCCTGTGCATCAGAGGGTGGCGCTTTTATGATGTTTTAGGACTGTCTCCTTGTGCTCTATCACTGCCACCCAACCACCAAGTTGTCCTAAAACGCTTTGGGGTCAACTTCCAGGTGGCGTTGCCGAGCCCTTTTGCATTCAACGTGTGTATTTTAGCCAATGCCATCAATTGTCACAAGACCCAAATACCTTTGCCTATTTGGATGACTTGAGATTGGTTAGACATTTGTCTTGGCCCCGCATTGTACAAAAAATGTCATGTGTGTTGTATATTTTTTTTGTTCGGTACATTGTGTAGAATGCAAATGTCAAACAAAACACAATATAGGTATATACCGTATAGGTAGGGGGCACTAAAATGGTGACCTCTGAAACTTTATTAGGCTCAATTCTGTTGAGGCCGTGGGTGACCTTATGTCCCCAGAATTGAAGTGAGGTTGGATAGAGCGCGTGGCGGTCAAATGTGGTCAAAGATACAGGACAAAAGATGTGTTTTTGGTGGGGTGGTACGTAAAAACCGTGACACTTTCTATGCAAAATGGACGACTTCCTGTGCGTCAGAGGGCGGAGCTAAAATGATGTTTTAGGACTGTCTCCTTGCTCCATCACTGTGGCCCACCCAAATTCATTTGCATTTGCATTTCTACTATTTCCACTAATTTTCACAACCTCTGCCAATTTTCGATGACGTTTAGGGGGTCAAAATTGAGATCACAGACGGATAAAAAATAAGAAGAAGAAGAAACCACGCAAAAACAATAGTCCCTTGACTGCGTACCGGCTCGGGCCTGATAAGAAACCACGCAAAAACAGAAGCAGAATATCGGCATCTTTGAAAGTCACAGCTCTATATGCAATCATTCATCACAAATTAATGCCTTTATTTGATCAATGTTGTGAGCAACATGAAGATATTTTCCAATTTGCATGATTGAACATAGTAGGGCTGCCCCTGGGCCAATAAATCCTTAGTCGACAAAAAACATGTCTTGAGAAGCATTAGTCGACAAAAAGGGGGTGTGGCATGGCGAAAACCTCTGAAAACAACAACTTATATGACCCGAATCCCACTTATAACACTATTACACTGTTAACTATGAACACATACAGTAGTGTTCGACATAATAGCAGTGTGTGACTAACCAGATTAATCCAGATTTTATGTATATTTTTTATTTCTACAAGTTACTACAAGTTACCAGTAGGTGCAGTACAATCTCAGAAAACCAACAAGACCCAGCATTTGTGATATGAACATTCTTAAGGCTGTAACATTGGGCAATTCGTTGAAAGGAGTGTGTTCAAAAAATAGCAGAAAATAGCAAAAACTAATTTTTCAAAACCTTTTTTGTTTCCCAGGACTAATATTTAGCTGTTATAACCCTTTCACATCTGTGTGGAGTCAACCGTCAACGTGTATTTAAAAGTCACATTATCCAAGTCAAGAACAAGAAAAGTCTCCTGTTCATTTACATGAGTCGTAATGCCTATTCACAAGATGGCCACCAGAGCTTGCCATTTGTTCCAATGTAATACTATGGCAATGTCCTATCAAGAGTTGTATTGAATATTAAAGGCTCTTTATACTCTGTGTGAATGTGGTGCGAATGTTTGGGTGAGTCGTGGGGGGCCTGGGTGGATGATAATGTGGAGGAGGTCATGTGTGTAGATATCTTACCTCGTGGACGCTCAGGAACATGTCCTCTGTGGGCTCAGTCAGCTCGGTGTCCTCCTCGTGCAGCTCCTTCACCAGACTCAGCCTCTGCTTCTCCTCCTCCTCCTGAAACATTAGGATTCATTTATTATTGAGAAAACCTTTTTCACGAGACTCGTTTTCTAATTAGTGATCTCCCACGACCCACCCGCCTCCCTTTTAAATAAACTTGACTACAAAGGCCTAATATCATTAAACAGCCTCTTTCTTCTGTTAAGAGCCAATGTAAAGTTTTCTTTTTTTAAAACTTTATGAGATGTATATAAATCATTCTTACAGAGTCGGAATAGACCGATAAAAATGCATCAGAGCAACAGTTTACAGACAGCAGGGGCACACTGGAGACTACCGCCCACCTGCAGCACGAGAGAGGCAACCCCGAGTGGAGTTTGGGGAATTATCACCCGGAAAAAATTAAAGAACTACAAAAGTATAAAAAAGCACGTTTTGACCGGAGCGATGCAACTTCCCAAGAGCTGCAACCTTGTCGTGGTGTGGAGGTTTGTATGCCCGAATGATCCTAGGAGCTATGGTGTCTGGGGCATAATGGCAGACAGGTCCAAGGTAACGGGCCAGACTAAGAGCGGCTCAAAAACCCTTATGGACAATATAATATCAAAGATCGTGACGTCGCTTGGTATGGCGCAGCCAGGACCTCAACCTGGAGCCAGGCCTAGGGTTGGGCCTATGCCCGCTGGGCCCAGCCGTGCTCAGCCTGAACATACAATGTGGGCCTGCCCTCCTGTGGGCTCACCACCCACAGAGGGACACATAGGGGTCGGGTGCAGGGAGGACTGGGAGGTGGTCGAATGCTGGTGCCTCGATGACTCCGTCCGCAAACTCTGTTGGGATGTGAAACATCATCTTACTGGTGAAAGAAACTGAGCTTGTGTGGGAGGTTGAGAGGTATTGTCTAGATACAGTCAGGCTCACCTCCACGTACAGCCTAGGGTCCGGTACCAAACCTGGGGAGGGGCTGGATGCTCCACGTTCTGGCGTTGCCTGTGGGCAAAGGTGGCGAGCTGGGGTGGGCCTGCTTGTTGCCCCCCACTAAGCCAGCACGTGTTGGAGTTCACCTCGGTGAACGAGAGGGTCGCGTCCCTACGCCTTCGGGTTGGGGACAGGTCTCTTACTGGTGTCTCAACTTACGGGTTCAATAGCAGTGCAGAGGACACGTCCTGGTCACTCCTCTTCATCTCCTCCACCTGTCTGTGCTCTGAGGCTCTCAATCGTCCTTACCTGGTCCCCCCTCTTCATCTCCTCCACCTGTCGGAGCTGCTCTGACGACAGGACGCTTTCAATCCGCTGCATGTCTCTCATGAGCAGACGCTGAGACTCGAGGAACTGGTCGTTGGCTCTTTGCCACGTGTGTTTGAGCTGGTTGTGCTGCTGCCGCTCCAGCTCCAGCTTATGGCACACTGAAATACATAATCAATCAAACAATCAGTGAATAAAACACCAACATTGCGCAATCATATAAGTCAGAATCAGAATGTTGTTCTTTCATTTGTTTATCCAGGGTAATTGTGTTGCTGCAGGTGAAAACATCGATGTTTCACAGTGGTGCAGATTTGTTGCTATTTTCCTCCTCCGTGTTAGCTTTAATGCTAGAGTAGAAAAGTCCAAACTCTGTATCTGCGATGAGCATTTTATGACTTTTAGAAATCCAGCCGTGGTCCCTCATCTTTCCCCACGCTTTCCCATTCACAAATGTTGACATGTTTGGTATCCACATGCTGTATGTCAGATGCCCTACATTAATATAGTTATTGTAATAATATATGAATATACCGCAAGCGGCATGAGCTGCCCTCGCCGACTGCCTTTCCCAAAGCACAGGGGAGCTATCGCGCCCTTTGTCTCCCTAATGTTACCGTATTATAGTCACTGTGTTTATTATTGTGTTATTTCAAGCGTCTTAGTTCAGAAATTAAATATTACAGTTTTTGTTATTGTTGGGGCACAAATAGGCACTTTTGGTCCCTGAAAAGTATATGGGGTTTTTTGGACAATGCTGAGGGCGCCGCGCTCAGGTTTAAATGGCCTTGTGCATAAATGTTTGTACAGTTTTCCAAGTCTTTCTATGTGCAAAAATATTTAATGATTGTTTGTCTTTGTTGATTTTATCTGCCTTCTTGTAATTTTGTGTTTCTGTGATGCACTTTGAATTGTCTTGTGTATGAATTGTGCCCTACAAATAAACTTGTCTTGCCTTGCCTTTTACACGTTACAGTAGTATTGTATGTATTTACCAATATAATGGCCGCGGTTACCTTCCTGCAGCTCTTTGGACGTTACCACAGCATGTATTTATTGATCTAAAGGCTGCAGTTACCTTCGTGCAGTTCCTTGCGGAGCTTCTCTGCATCCTCCTGCAGCACAGACTTCTGAGTATTGAGCACGGCCACGTACATCTCCAGGTCCGTTCTGCATGACTTTTCTGCCTCGAGGACATGGTTCAGCTCCTTCACCTGAAAAAAGACGGCCAGATGTTTCACTATTTTCACTGGTTACAGCAGTAAACCTCAGAATGTGAGAAAAACTGCAATAATTGACAACGGTGTAGACATGAGAGTAAACAAACGTTCTACATCAGAAAGTCAAATGTAATGCTATTCAATGCCCAAATATTCAAACAAATGTAAATGCAATGCCTTTTGCTACAAGACAAATTCACTACCACAGCTCTAAATTTGACAATTGCTGACATTTCATTGCTGACGAAGCGAAGAGGCAGGCAAAGGTGTAGTACGCATGCGCAGACGCTTCAACAATTTAAAGCCCATTTTTTCCCAAATCAGCTTTAAATTCATCAACATCTCCACTTTGGTAGGTCCTACAAGCCTCCACCATTCCTAGTTTTGGTCTTAACCAGATTTCCAAGGTATGTTCAGAGATATTTTTAATATTTAATTCCTAGCGTGTTTTGCTGGGAATTAAACCCTAAAAAACAAGGCCTAATTTGTTTGTTTTTTAAGATATTTTTTTAAACAAGATATCCAAAATTCCCTCTGAAAATACCTTTGTACGCAATATACCAACAAATCAAAACCATCAATTTAAACCTAGCTACATTCATTATTTAGATTTTGCCATCGGAAATATAGACAATTTTGGCAGTTATTACACATTTTTTTTCATAAAAACATAAACAGAAAATTGACAGAAAATTTGCAATAGCTTTTACTCTCATATTTATATCAATAATGTGCAGTAAAAGTTTCAAATTGTTATTCTAGTCTATTTAAAATTAATGTTTTCCCCATTTAGTCTCACCTTAAGGCTGTATTTGTAACAAATGTGTCAGCTTCTGTCAGATGGAAAAGCTCTTGTATAACAGCTGATGGTGACTACAATAATGATGATTTCACCTGGTCCTGGCTCAGTGGAGTTTACTCATGCACTGAGCAGGATAAACCCGAGTGCTGGAATAAACATGATTAAAACGAGCTGTCCTGGTTCACAAAGCTCCTTCACACCATCTCTAAGGCCTCTTATGTCAGCCCGGCACGTTCCGGTTTATAAACATTTAACTCTACTTTAAAACAATCCACACTGACCTTGGAGGCCTCCAGCTCCTTGACCCTCTCCTCTGAGGAGCCGAGTTTGGACTTCAGTGCTGCAATCTCCTGCTCCATGGGCATCACCACCGAGCGTAGCTTCTCTGCGTCCTCCTGCGCCTGAACACAGTATCATCAGGAAACATTAGACGGTGGAAATATCCCTTTATCTAGAAGAAACTTCTACTGCCCAGAGCCTCCTGTGCCTGTACACATCACACCATCATCAGGAAACATTATGCTGCATTCAGACTGCACACTTAAAAACACCCTGGACACCTTCAGTTGGAAACTTGTCCATTTTTAAGTCAGACGCACGTCTTGGGAAAACTGGACGCGTGCACCTCGTGTGTGAAATTGTTTGACAGGCGTCTGTCCTGGACACCTTGCCTTCAAGCCCTTTCAGCGTATTTCCTCTCAGTTCGCAAAAAATGATGTCGGATGCATGGCTAATGCTAGCAATAGCTAAAAAGTACTGTGGACAGTTTTGATCACTTACCCGGGACTCCAAGCTCTTCGCAAATCTGCCTCAAAGCAAAGTCATTTGTTATTCTTGTTTATACAATTCCTGCCAGGCACAAACCGCCACAATCAGTTTGTCCTCCATGTCAATATCTTAACAAACATACAGCACGTCGTAGCTACATCCTACACCACTTTTGGAGAAAGCTCTTGATTTGTTAACGCCCGCGTTTTCGGCATCAAAAGTTCAGATTTCCCCAAGTCCTGCCTCCAAAGCTCTGGACGTTCTGGGCGCGCGTCTAATGCTTGGACGGCGAGGATGTGCAGCGCTGTGCACAGTACAAGCGCAGACGCAAACTTAGATGTTCCCGCCGCTCTAGAAGCGTCCGGTCAGAATGCACCATTATAATGTGGAAATATCCCTTTATCCCAGAGAGACGTCTACTGCCAGAGCCTCCTGCACCTGAACACATCACTCCATCATCAGGAATCATGAGACTGTGGAAATATCCTTTTATCTAGAAGAGACTTCTACTGTTCAGAGCCTCCTGCGCCTGAACACACCACCATCAGGAATCATTAGACTGTAAAGAGACTGTGGACATATCCTTTATCTATGTTTGCAGAATATTGCACTGCTTAGAGCCAGTGCCTGGGCCCAGATGGTTTCAGTCTCATGTGTATAAGTAGCCTGACCAGCCAGACCCATTTCTTCCTGGCCAGAACAAAGTGGATATGGTCACTCTCAGCAGACTGTAAAGCAGAAGTGACAAAATGTTGTGTTCAGAAAATCCTCCCAGATCGGGTATCATGCTACGTAACTTAATGACAGAAACGGAAAGTAAAAGTTTACATCAATGTTAATACAGAGCTCTATGCATGAACTAGGGGGACACAAAGTTTATGTTTCTGCCTTGTTTCTGTGCTGAAGAGTGATCTCAGATTGAACCTCAGTACCTTCTTCATATCGTCCTCCAGGTTGTCCTCCTCCTGACCTCCGCTGAGGCGCCTCCTGAGGTCGGCGACTTCACGCTCTATGGCCTCTCTGTACTGGTTCCACTGGGCTCGCTCCTGCTCCAGGCGCTGGTGGAATTGGAGCTCGTACTCTCGCACTGTGTCTGAGCAGCAGAAACACTTTCATCAACAAAATTCTGAAGAGCGAATAACCAAAGACACTTTTATCAAACTAAACAAGTGCAGCTTGTACTCCTACACCATGTCTGAGGAGTATCAGAGAAACTTTCACCAAACCAAACAGACAGTGGAACTGTATCACATACTCTTACACTGTGTCTATTTTTTTTTGTCGGCAGAGTAATCAGATAATCTTGTTTTCTTAGTACCTTTCATGATGGCCTGCAGAGACGCCACCTCCTCCTGCCACTGGCTGCGCACGGCGTCAATGGCTTCCTGTTTAGTGTTCTCTGATACTGTGGCCACGGCTCTGATGGTGTCCATCTCTGCACGCGCCTGCTCCAGCTGCGACTGCACTGAGGAAAGCTGCAACTGCGAAGACTCCAGAGCCACTGTCTGCCTCTTCAGCTCCTCTGTTCAGACAAACACACAGAGGTTTGGAAGAAATTCACCCAGTCACAACACTAGTGCACATGAAAACAGCCTTAATATAACAATATTAATACAATTAAACATTTCAACACACCACCTATTAACTGAATGGAAAGAAAGAATATAAGCAACTTGTGTTTCATTGGATTGTTTCAAAAAGACTCAATCAGGACCAAAACAAGACTAGATTGGAGTTAAAACATCAAGCGCCACTAAACCTAAAGCTTAAAGCTTAAATCGGCAAGTGGCGATACAGGCCCTCCCCGACGCAACTCGCTCTCTGGTGGCCGCCCTGCCAGACCTCTCGCCTTGTCTATATTCAGAATTAACCCTGGCCACACCCAGATTATTGACGCAATTGTTTTTTTCAGTTGTAAGCAGTGCACATGCACATGGCCCCGTGCAGTACCTCTATTGACCCGCAGGGGGCCCCGGGCCCCACTTTGGGAATCCTTGTGGTACAGCATAGGTCTAATCAACTTTGACTGGTGCTTTTAAAATAATTTTCCTGCCAACGTTAATGGTAGTAACGTGGTTCACTCTCTGTAGTGAAGTAATATAGTATTGTCATAGGATTAGGATGGCAGCTGTTCAACCTCCCACTGGTCAAACCTTACAGAATGGGGCAAATGTCGGATTTATTTGTTGAGCAGCAAGACTTACTGGAATTGCGCGGAATGTCACAGAAATCGTTAACCCTAACACGTATTTTTGAGTACCAGATATATGTTCATACTTTTCAGCAGGGGGCATTAAAGCCTGGGTCATCATTGTGGTCATCTAAACAGGCTCATCTAGGGTATGACTGATGTCATTTTGAACCAAATTGGACAGAGCATGTGTGAATTATAGAGCAGAATCTGATATTGATTAGACATTTGCCTTGGCCCTGCCCACATCCTAAACAATATGGCATGTGTGTAATATAGTTTTTTGTTCGGTATATTGTGTAGACTGTACATGTAATGCGCCAAACAAATCACCAAAACTGATATTTACAAGTAATAGATAGGTGGCGCTATAGTGGTGATCGCTGAACCTTTATTGTGAGTGACCTTATGTTCCCTGTATGGGAGTGTGATGGGATAAAGTGTGTGGCGGCCAGGTAAGGTCAAATATATCAGGAAAAAAACGTGTTTTTTGTCAGGGTGGTACCGTAACACTTTTATGAAAAAAGGGGCTGATTATTGTCCCCCCATGTCTGTAGATGGTATTGGCCAAGTATGAGCTCATTCTGCTTACAAACCTAGGACTAGTTCATTAAAACATCCGGTGAGAGAAACTGTGTCTGGGATTTCAATCCAAAATGGCCAACTTCTTGTGCATCAGAGGGCGGAGCTATAATAATGTTTTAGGAGTGTCTCCTCACCAGGACTATGTCCTGGCTCGGACCTAATGAACAAAACAAATGCAGGTGAAGTCCAGGGAAATGTAATGTTCAAGCTTACAAAATGTTTCAAGTAAATATATTGTTCAATGCACAAGCTAGGGCTTCTCCCATCCTTAGATCCTCCCTCAAGCCAAGGAAAAACAATTCAAAGCCGTTTCTGAGCACATGCAGCAGCAGCAGCGCGTCACTCTCAAGGCCATCTAATGCCTTTTTAACACCCAAAACAAATGCACTAATTCTACTTACTTCATATTTCTACAAATGTGCAAACATTATATTGCCCAAACCTTTTATTGAGAAAAATGTGGATAAAATGGACAAAAATGTAGACAATACCTGCTTGTGGCAAACAAATGCAAGAAATTTTGATTGAAAATTTACGACCTTTGTTTTGGCACAGTTCCTTTAATGACTTTTAATGCAGAAATGGTTCAGAGTGTCTGCTCCAGCAGTCCCTCGTACCTTCCTTGCAGAGGTATAGCTCCTTGAACTTGGCTCGTTTCTGGTTAAACTCCATCTCCAGCTGCAGTTTGAGTCTGGCCAGCTCCGCCCACTCCGACCCCGGCTCCTCTGCAAAAACATAAATAAATACAAGAGAGAGTTCAAGCCTGAGTGAACATTTTCAAAGTTATTAACAGGGAACATTAGGAAACAGAACATCAACGCAGACCAGAACCAGATAAACCACAAGACAAAATATCTGTCAGAGACACAGCTGCCCGTCCCAAAGAGTCGTTCATTGTTATTTCCAGAGAATATCTGTCAGAGACAGAGCTTGTGCCGTCTCATTTTAGTCGTTCAGTCAACAAATTAGTCGATGCATTAGTCTTTTTCTACTACAATAATCATCATCTGAGTAAATGCACACACTTTTTGCCTCAATCAAGATGAGATAAGATAAGCCTAGATAAGCCTACATCGCTCCAGAGGCTTGTGGCACTTTTGTCTTCAACATTTTACAAAATTTCATCATTTGAAGGCAGCACCGACCGGCTCACGCTCCGTCTTTCTCCACTTCATTCTGCCTGTTTCTGGTTCCTCAGACCTCAGTCTAACATGAACCCGACCTTTCACTGCACCGTACAGCACAAAATCTGGAGATATTAGGTGGCTTGATAAGAAGTCTGACACAGAAGTGCACGGCCACATATTTCACAATAAAGTGCACGCACATTCATTTACATTTCGGCGAAAGGAAATTTGGGGCACATGGAGAGCATGCTGTCGGACCCCGAGGATATTTGAGATTGTGGACAATGATGGAAGAGATAAACTACCCTTTATTTGGATTTTATGGATGTATGAGGACAGTAGTCTGCATGGATGTAGATCTACAGCAGCAGAAAGCAGGAGTGAGTAGCTGGATTCCAGACCTAATGATGATCTTAACGTGTCTTTTTACACATAAAGTACAAATAAACAGTGCTTTTATGTATTGTATGTGTTAATAGTGCCTCTTTTTTGTCCACTAATGCTCCTCAGGGCATGTTTTAGTTAACTTAAGGATTTTTTGGCTCAGGGGCAGCCCTCGACACAGATGCCCGTCTCAAAGAATCGTTCGTTATTATTTCCACAGAAAATCTGTCAGTGACACAGCTGACCGTCCCAAAGAATTGTCTCATTTTTAGACAAAGAGGAAGAGACGAGTGGAAACCCTTACTGTCTACTTGTTTTCATGGTCTAAAACATAAAAAGCTGTTTTGAGCATGTTCAACTCCCATTCAAGGACTTATTGCCTTCGTAACTACAAGTGTGGTACATTTAATGCTTTTGTGAAGCTACACTTATCTGTAGCATTTAGTCACATGCAAGTCTTTGGTAAAAAGTAAAAAACACAATTGAATTGCCATGCTGTGATGTTTACTAGTATTAGGCCTGCAGTGTCAAAAATGGCCACAAAACCCCCCACAAATATCAGTATTTCAAACAATCACTGCCACTAAATGTGGCAGAACACCCTCTCAATTTATTAATACGAGTTTAACAATAATTTGTTCTCTCAAAAAAGGTAGGTTTGAGGCTGATACCTGCTGTCAGTTTTTTTTTTTGGAACTTGGCTTTATAGTTGGCCAAATATGTGTTTATTTCCATTTTTAAGCATCAATATCTGTGAAACTGATCTTCCAAGAGAGAACATTTATGCACACATCACAACTAGAGGTAGAAGTGACAGAAGTCTTTTACCTGCAAACTGGGAGTTCAAGCACTCTTCGAATTTGCAACAAGCCAAATTTTTTGGACAAGTTTAAATGCCTACAAAACTAGGTTCTACTTGTGAAACCGTTTTTATCTTTTATCCTTTTAGAACAGATTGTGCATTCTTTTATTTCAAGTCGACTGGACAACTGCAACGCACTTTATTCAGGTGTCAGCCACAAAACCCTCTCTTGTTTGCAGTTAGTCCAGAACTCTGCTGCACGACTTTTACCAAGGGCCAAAAAGCGGGAACACATGACCCCAATCCTTGCATCTTTGTACAGGCTCCCTGTTAAGTTTCGTGTTGATTTTAAGAGGCTATTGAAGCTTTGAAGGTTTTTGTAGTCCTCTGTCTTTTTTTATTTTTACTACATTTATCTGTTTGACTTTATTGTTTTTATTTATAGCACTGTTTTAGATTCATGCACTTATTTGATTATTTATTGCCTATCATTATATGGAAATGTTTGTTTTATTGTTTCTATGTACAGCATTTTGAGGCTCTGTCCATCAGAACTGCTCATGTAGAGGCTCTGTCCATCAGAACTGCTCATGGTAAAGGCTCTGCCCCTCACAGCTGATCATGCTAAAGGCTCTAACCATCAAAACTCTTCATGCTAAAGGCTTTTTCATGATCTATGTACACAAACTTCCACCAGGGCACTTTACGGAGGAGCAGACTCCAGTCACTGCAGCCTCTGGGGCCAGTGACACGTCTTCCTCAACATGCTAACGCTAACTCTGCTGCACAGCCTAACACTAACCAGAATACTGCTGCTCGGGTTAGTGTTAAAGCAGGCAGCCCTAAACAGCAGCAAAGGCTTTCTGCATTTCTACATCAGTCCAACGCTACGCATTTTCTGTTTGTTTTGAACAGGATCTGCAAACATTTGGGTAAAATAAAACGCAATCCCTTTATTCTTAAATAATGTTGAATATTATGTGAGCCACTGCCTCTCCATAGTGAACTCCTCCTCAGTCTCACAGCTGCACGAGTTTCTAGTTTATCATATTAGTTTATTTACTAAGGGACACAGGAAAGGTTTACGCCAGACCAGAGCTGAAGCTAGTTTTCATTTGCAGTCCCTGAGCAGAAAAAATAATCCATTACACAGGAATATAAACATTGCAAACAGGCAATCAATGCACAGTCATGTCACGTTACTATCATTAAACCTCAATAATCAAAGAAAATAAGTGGCACTTGGATGGTCTTAGTGACACACAAACAGCTCACATGCTAAATATTATTACCAGCTTATGTTTTATGTTGCACAATCCTACGGGTACCCTTAAAATTCCTACTTTGTGAAAGTTCATTCACTGACAATGTCAATAATAAAACATTATTCTGCTTGGAGCCCCTAATGCTAAACTGTCAGCAGACGCTAAACCTAGCGCCGTGTGTTTGTACGGCGGTGAACCATCGCTAATGCTAACGCGAACGCCCAGGCCGGACCGACGGAGGGGAGCAGTCCGGAGAAGAGGCTCCGTTTACCGCAGCGAGGATCGGAGGAGGACGACGGGGGGGCTCCGGAGGCCTCCTCGGCCATGGTGTGTTCAGGGCCCGGAGATAGTGTCCGCTGGGGCTGGGTACGACGAGCTACGAGCTTCCTAGCAGACAGGCTGACAACAACATCACAACATCACGGCTAATGCTAGCGGAGTTGAACAAGGGGCACTTCCGGCTGGGCTTTCAGAGTAAAACGACAAGGAAGAAATTACACGAGGCCGCTACAAAACAAATGGTACATAAGAATCAGAATTCGCTTTATTTCCATTGTTAGTGAAGAGTTCACAAACGATGAATGTTTTGTGGTACATCCGTACAACATGAAACATGAACTAAGGATAAATATAGAATATCTAACTGAATGACGTGCAAAAATAGACTATATAGCTAATTTAACGATATAGCTAACTTAAAAAACAAACAACTAAATGAACAGTACGGATACACGTAAGTAAATAGCATCACGCCCAACAGTGAGGTGAAGCTAGCGGAGGAAAGCACGGGGAAGACCGGGTGAGGCTCTCAGAGTAAGACGACATGGAGGAAATGAATGATACTGTATATCTAACTAACTCTAAATAAATGACGGAACGAAAATATGTATATATGTATTAATTTATTTATTTTTTTGCACTCTTAAACGCTCTTAA